>CAUYPK010003132.1:0-21056 GCA_963574355.1 Loris lydekkerianus
CAAAGAAAATGAAATATTTGAAAGTATACCTAACAAAGGACATGAAAGTTCTCTACAAAGAGAACTATGAAACTTTAAGAAAAGAAATAGCTGAAGATTTTAACAAATGGAAAAACATACCATGCTCATGGCTGGGAAGAATCAACATTGTTAAAATGTCTATACTTCCCAAAGCAATATATAATTTTAATGCAATTCCTATTAACTCTCCATTGTCATATTTTAAAGATCTTGAAAAAAAAATTTCATTTTATATGGAATCAGTAAAAAACTCAAATATCAAAACATTACTCAGCTATAAAAACACAGCAGGAGGAATCATGCTACCAGACCTGAGACTATACTATAAATCGATAGTGATCAAAACAGCATGGTACTGGCACAAAAGCAGAGAAATAGATGTCTGGAATAGAATAGAGAACCAAGAGATGAATCAAGCTACTTACCATTATTTGATCTTTGACAAGCCAATTAAAAACATGCAGTGGGGAAAAGATTCTCTATTTAACAAATGGTGCTGGGTAAACTCGCTGGTGTTCTGTAAAAGACTGAAACTGGACCCACAGATTTCACCATTAACTAAGACTGACTCTCACTGGATAAAAGTTTTGAACTTAAGACATGAAACTATAAAAATACTTGAAGAAAGTGCAGGAAAAACTCTTGAAGGAATCTGCCTGGGTTAATATTTTATGAAGAGGACTCCCCAAGCAATTGAAGCAGTACCAAATATACACTACTGGGACCTGATCAAACTAAAAAGCTTTTGCACAGCCAAGAACATAGTAAGTAAAGCAAGCAGACAGCCCTCAGAATGGGAGAAAATATTTGCAGGTTATACCTCCGATAAAGGTCTAATAGCCAGAATCCACAGAGAACTCAAACATATTAGCAAGAAAAGAACACGTGATCCCATCTCAGGGTGGGCAAGGGACTTAAAGAGAAACTTCTCTAAAGAAGACAGACGCACGATCTACAAACACATGAAAAAAGGCTCATCGTCCTTAATCATCAGAGAAATGTAAATCAAAACTACTTTGAGATATCACCTAACCCCAGTAAGTGTAGCCCAATAACAAAATCCCAAAACCAGAGATGTTGGTGTGGATGTGGAGAAAAGGGCCACTTCTACACTGCTGGTGGGAATGCACACTAATACGTTCCTTTTGGAAGGACATTTGGAGAATACTTAGAGACCTATAAATAGACCTGCCATTCGATCCTATAATTCCTTTACTAGATATATACCCAGAAGACCAAAAATTACAATATAACAAAGACATCTGTACCAGAATGTTTATTGCAGCACAATTCATAATTGCTAAGTCATGGAAGAAGCCCAAGTGCCCATTGACCCACGAATGGACTAGCAAATTATGGTACATGTATACCATGGAAAATTATGCAGCCTTAAAGAAAGAAGGAGACTTTACCTCTTTCATGTTTACATGGCTGGAGCTGGAACATATTCTTCTTAGAAAAGTATCTCAGGAATGGAAGAAAATGTATCCAATGTACTCTGCCATACTATGAAGCTAAATTATAGCTTTCACATGAAGGCTATAACCCAACTATAGCACAAGACTATGAGGAAAGGGCCAAGGAAGGGGAAGGGAGGGGGGGAGATTAGAGTGGAGGGAGAGTAATGGGTGGGGCCACACCTACGGTACATCTTAGAATGGGTACAGGTGAAACTTACTAAATGCAGAATACAAATGTCTACACACAATAAATAAGAAAATGCCATAAAGGCTACATTGAACAGTTTGATGAGAATATTTCAGATTGTATATGAAACCAGCACATTGTACCCCTTGATTGCACTGATGTACACAGCTATGAGTTAACAATAAAAAAAAAAAAGAACCTTTCATATGATGCTGACTACTTAGTCCCACCCAATCTTCACTGAGGTTATAGCAAGAGGACAAGAGACTGTCTTGCAACCAAAGACTCCATTACATCCTGTTAAGGAGTTTCCTGAGAGTGATTTGATGGGTTGCAGGAAATGCTATGCCCCACATAAGGAGGATGGTCACTCTCTGACCCTCTCCTGCCTTTCTCCTTTGAAGCAGGCCATAAAAGAATCCTGTGGAAGCAACCCACATGCCCATCATCCCGTGAATGGATTAACAAATGGTGGCGTATGTATGCCATGGAGTGCTACTCAGCCATAAGAAAAGATCCAGACTTTACATCTTTTACATTTATCTGGATGGAGCTGAAACACATTCTTCTTTAGTAAAGTATCTGAAAAATGGAAAGAATGTATATCCAGTGTGCTCAATACTAATATGAAAACAATATGTAAACAATTACACGCCCTCATGAACAGTAAAACACAAATATAGTCTGGCAAGGAGGAGGGGAGAGGACGGAGGAGAGGAGGAGGACAACGGGGGTGGGGTGGGTGAGGAGGGAGTAAAGTCAGCAGGATGCCACCTAATGTGCACAGTGTGAGGGTGTTCAGCACACCGCCTGGGTGAAGGGCTCACTATAACTAGAACTTTACCTTGAAAGTGAGAATAATGTAACCTAAAAATACGTACCCTCATATTAATTTGAAATTAAAAAATAAGAATTCTGTGACCTATGTCCCCTGAAAGCAGTCCAGAAGATCCTTGTCTTCACCATACCCAAAGGGGTGGGGGGAATAAAGGCACAGAGAGTCCTGCTCAGAGGAATCTGAGCTCCCAGCCCTGCCAAGCTACTCCCAGGTTTATTACCTTTAGGTCAGACCCTGCCATCCTTCAGTCACACTTCTGTAGGACAGTCGTCCAAGTACCGTTTTCCATGGGTATTTAGGTCTTCAATTCTGAAGGCTCCCTTGTCACATAAAACTTAAGTAGATTTGTTATGCTTTTCTCCTGTTAATTTGTATTTTGTTATAGAAATGGCTGTCATGAACCTAGAGATGGGTTAAGATATTACTTTTTTCTCTCCTACAAAATCATCTAACTAGTGAGGAAGTTGATAAGAACTTCCTTCCAAGGAATTAGATTTCTTTATAAAAAGAGTTTTAACAAACCAATTATGGAAATAATTCAGCCAATACAGAAGACTTAAACGAAAAAGAGAAGAAGAAAGAAAAAAAGGAAATATCTTCCTAACTCATTTCTCCCAGAAAATGAACATTGCTGATATCTGGTGAACTTTATTTCAGATTTATGTCTAGGCTTACATACACACAGTTGAAGGATTGATAGATGAAATCATTTTACGAAAGTTATATCATAAGATACACAATTCTTAACATTTAAAAATGTAACTCTACTTGAATTTAAAGTAAATAATAAACAAAATAGACACTGCTTAAAAGAAATTTAATATTACTTAAAGAGATTATTAGCCTTTGATTAAGTTCTTGGAAGCTAATGTGATAAATTAAAAATGTGGAGAAGTTGTCCTGTTTCTATAGACATATGAATCAAATTTTTTCACTACGTACAGATCCTCCATTGAGTAAGAAGAGGACCTGCTGGCTGTGTCTGCCTCTCTCCACGCATCCCACATGCTTCCTGGTTTCTTTTGTTTTGCTTTGTTTGGGGGTTTTATAGCATTTAATTTTTGGTATCAGTCAATTTTACCACACTTTTTTTGTTTTTTAAATTATATATATATATATATATATTTTTTTTTTTTTTTGCTAAGTATCTTACTTGAAATTTTTTTCTATCAAATTGCTCATGTGTATGGTATTCCCTGAGCTCTTAAATGTTTCCCCTTATAGTAACTTGATTGGCATAATTTTATCAAATCACTTCTGAGACTTTATTTTTGTATAATTATTAATATAATTCCTTATTAATAGAATTCAGAACTTCCCTAGACTATCTTGGTCCTAATTTTTCTGCATCATTTCTTTCTTTTAAGAAAGAAAGATTTCTTTCTTTAAGCAACCCTGTTGCTTCCATGTAGAAATTTGTCTCTTTATATATTTCCTGATACTTCTGTGCACCATTTGTGAACTTCTCTTAACATCCAATAAGCTTATAAAGAACATTCTGTATTTATTTTTATTTCCATTTTAGATTAATTACTTCTTACTTTAGCAGATGCTTGTTTTTATTATGTATTTTTTCTCACTTCTACAGAGATTTTTTACCTATCTCTCTTGTATTATTCCCTCATTTCTGATGATTTACTTTTCATTTCCAGAGCATCTTATTTTCTTGAAGTCATTTTTTTTAACAATGACCGTGACATTTTAAATAATTTATTTAAGATAAAAGACATCTGTTTGCTTACTTCTTCCTCTGGTTCCTTTTTTAATTCTTTTCATAATTTTTTTTTTCTTTGAATTTTTGCTAGGTAAACTTCTGAAATCAAAGATTTTTTTCATACTATGTTACATCAAAATTCATCAGTCTAATATTTTCAAAAGATGCCTTACCCATGTATAATTTTACAATATCATGCCCACGTATAATTTTACAATATCATGTTATCATCATTTTGAAATTCTTAGTTTACTGAGGTATACAGATCTTCTAAAAATTGTCAAATTTCATAATATGGTATCAAAGAGTTATATTCATTAATATCTTGTCAAAAAAGTCTTTAATAGTGAAAAGTTGTTCTTTCAAAATTTGGATTTTTCACATTAAAATTTGAATTTTATCATTAGCAACAAGTGCTGCCAGTTTTTTCCTTGTATGTACAAGGTTACTTCTCTCTCTCTTTCTTTTTTTTTTAACAAAACATCTGCCAAAATTTCAAATCAGAGTAATCACAGTTTGTCATCTTTTATGTAAAAACAATTTTAAATGAAAAAATGGGTTAGTTCCATTTGCAAGTCTAACAAGGATGCTGGATTTTCCTGGAGAGGACCATCCTACTTTGGTACAGCCCAGATGTGCTTTATGACTCCACATTTCATCAAACAGAATATTAAAAAAGACATGTACTCAAAGGTTGAAATTTAATGAAATCAGTAAGTTTTTGCTGCTCCAACAAGGATATTCCTAAGTGAAACTGGCATCTTTTCCCCCTGAGACAAGCAGTGAAGCCAGAGTGACTGCCAGCTCAGACCAACGCCACTGACTCCGTTTCTGCTGCACCACCAGTTGTTTACCCCTCATCACTTTTGTGTCATCACTGCAAATGTCAATATGGCACAAAGACAGCTGACATCTCAATATTGTTATACAGTTTGACTTTGTGTACTTTGGAGATGGTGTTAGGGAGATGGTCCCGCAGCCTGTGGACCCCTTTGAGAACTGGTGGCTTAAGCAAACTATGGAAGGAAAAAGCTATCAGTGACTCAGAGGGGTGAAATTAGTACCAAGAAGGAATTTGTATTTCTTTCTTTCTTTCTTTCTTTTTTTTTTTTTTTGTAGAGAAGGAGTCTCACTTTATCGCCCTCGGTAGAGTGCTGTGACGTCACACAGCTCACAGCAACCTCCAGTTCCTGGGCTTAGGTGATTCTCCTGCCCCAGCCTCCTGAGTAGCTGGGACTACAGGCGCCCACCACAATGCCCAGCTATTTTTTTGTTACAGTTAGGCCGGGGCTGGGCCTGAACCCGCACCCTCGGTATATGGCGCTGGTGCCCTATTCACTGAACCACAGGCACCTCCCGTGGGTCTTTGTATTTTTAACTGTTTCTATGATGAACTGTATTTTTAACTTTTTTTTTTTTTGCAGTTTTTGGCTGGTGTCGGGTTTGAACCTGCCACCTCTAGTATATGGGGCCAGCACCCTTTGGGCCACAGGCACCCTTTTTAACTGTATTTTTAACTGTATAACAACTCATACATTATTTTTATAAATTATTTTTAAGAACGCAATAAAAAGGAATAATTAAACAAATACTTCTTATCATAATCAGTAGCAGCAATTTGGCCTAGATCAAAACATAGTTTTAAATCAACTTTTCTGAGGCCTGCCTTTATGGGAGCTTTCTTTATAAAGTAGATGTCTCGCATTCATTCAACTGATGACTGGGGAAATGCTAAAGTATCTGTGACGATGCTTTCAAATAATGTGTTTTGTGCTTGTGATAAGTGCAACATTGACTTGTATAACATAAAATTCAACAAATGAGCACATTCAACTTATTGACAAAATTAAAAATGCATTTTGACCCTTTCTGTCGTCAAAATGCAAAGAAATACACAGGTGAAAACTTAATTCAATCTTTTAGAAAGAAACATATTTAAATTGACTTGTTCCAAAGATAAATTAATGAGTTTCACTAAAGCATGCAATCATGTGAAAAAAAAAAAAGTGTAAGTCCCTTAAGAGTGCTAAATATGTGTCATTATTTAACAACCAGTTCCATTTTTAATGATTTTCCTGAGCTTAGCAGGCTGGTTGAATGGAATGATTTAATCAGTACACTTTCCTATTTTCTCCTTTGTGTACATCAAACTGAGAATATAATCACCTGCATTATATAGAAACTCTTTTATGTCCTGAGTCGGTCAACAGTGTTAATATTAGCTCATTTGGTTTGAAAAAACCTGGATTGTATCTGTTCCACAAATCTGATTAAATTTTAATTGCATTTACTATATTCCTTATAGATTTTGTTTGGTGTAATTAAACCAATTAAAATTATAACACACTTATTCACAAAAAGTGCCAAGAAAAAAATGTTCAGGAAAAATTATATTTTTTACTACTTGATAGCATCTTGAGCTTTTTATTACTAAATTAGACATCATTGCAATCATTCAGTATAATTAAAAAGTAAAGCGATGTCATTACTGTGGTCACTCCTCAAGTAGTCAGGTAGAAAATGCCGTGGCGCCAGTGCCTGCAAAGCTGTTACTGAGAAGTTTTTAAGTATTTATCTCAACAGACACTCATCAGATTTACGTTTCCAAGGACAAGGCTGGATGCATAATGAGTGTTCAAATGTTAATTGAAAATTTTAAAGACATGAATTTTTTTCCTTTTTTTTATTAAGTCACGTACACATAGATCATGAATACATTCATGCATATGTGGGGTACAATGTGCTGATTTTTTTTTTTTATACAATCTGATATGGTTAGATCAAACCAGTCAACATAGATTTCACTCATTTACTTGATTATTGTGCCAAAACATCTGTGTTCTACACTTGACTGATTTGACTTGTACCCTTGTCATATGCTCCATGGTCCCTCCTTTTACCCTCCCTCTGTCAAACTTCCCCCCTCCTCTCCCTTTCCATGAAATTTTTTAAAATTGTCTGAGCAATGCAGGAGTCAGGAAACCTTTTCTTAGAGAGACGCATGTTCCCACAGCAGCTCCTCAGCCTGGCCACTGTGACAGGAAAGGCCGAGGATGGCCCCTGAGTGGTGTGTTGTGATGCAGCTTCACTGCAGTGACAGGGACACAGTCCATGGCCGTAGTTTGCCTCATACTGTGTCCTCCACACGTAGCCTGTAACCTAATGATTGATAAGAGCTGTGTTCTTAGAAGCGAGTGTGTCAAAAAGTGGTGGTGGTGGGGGACTCAATTATCTGCCCATTTTAGGCTCTTCAGCCTGGGCTCTGTGTGTTAATGAGGCAGGAAAAAGGCAGGTGACAAGGGAAAACCAGTTTATTAACACGTGGTGAGTGACTCGAGTTTATGCTCCATCTTTGCCAAGGGACAGCAAATGTGCAGAGAAATGACAAGATACAGGAAAAGGGCCTTGAGTGTCCGGGGCAGCAGAGTGCGAGAGGACCCACACTGGGGAGCTATGAAGACCTAGGTGGTCAGGGAAGTCTGTCCTGCAGACCCTCCAGGGCAGCCTCCAGGCCCGTGCAGGCACAGACTTCTCTCTGGTGGCTACGTCTTGTCCTCCCTGGTAGACAGAGAAGACAAGATAACTTTGTCAATGTTGTTCTGTTTTTAGACAAATGGAGGGAGGGCAGAGAGCTTTTCCTGAGGTTTCTGCTCCCTAATTGCTTTTATTCAAAATAATCCTGTGTTGAAGAGGCATATTTGGGGGCAATATACCCTGCTTTCTTACACAGGTCTGCTTTTTATATTAGCAGATGTATGCAAAGCATCTCCAAAAATCCTCGGCAAACAAGGGTTGGATTTACCCTGAGAGCACAGTAACAAGAGGGGGCTGTTATATATGTATGGGTCTGTGTTTGAGTTTGTGAATGTTAAACGCATTTGTGAAAACTTTGAAAGAAATGAAATAGAAGTTAATGAATAGTACCTTGATTTTCCTCCTTTTAAATATCTGTATACAGCAAAGGCTACTGAAGAAGAAAGTGGATACAGACAAATGGAAAAAGTAATTAGAAAACATGAGCGACGAGCAGCCTAAGGGGTCACTGAACCAGCGCCAACGTGACCCTTGATCTAGAATTCTCAATCCCATTGCTATAAATGTTAAAAAAGCAAAAATGGTATTTTGAAAAACAGTGTTCTTGTTTCACTTTTTTAGTAATATGAACGTTATTCAAATATAACCATAAAATTTTAAGTACATTGAACATCATGTAATTTAGACACTGTGTCATTCTATAAATTGTCTACTTCTTATGATAAGCTAAATCTTTTTACTTATTTGTCAAAAGAGGCTATGTGTCCTATTTAAAAGGAAGGATTATTACTATGGTGTCTTTATACTAATCACTAAAATATGAGGGTAGTATACAAAGTTATGGATATTAAATTTGCATGTTAAGTAGATATATAAGTGTGCCAAAAAATGTATACACATATTAAGAAAGGAGAAAAATGAACGAATAATGTACACTCAATCTATACTGAGAACAAAAGGTGAATACAAGTCACATTTGACTTCTGCAACTTCAAGAGGTGCTCCAAGTGGTCACCATCAGTGTCTAGACACTCCTGATTACAGCTACCTATCACTCGGGCAATGCTGACCAAAGTGCCCACCAATATCTCTCTGCACATGCCATTTCAATTTCTTCCCAAAGTATCACTGGTTTTATACAGCACACCATATCCTTTAAGGACCCCCAAAGGTAGAAGTCAGGGGGTGTTACATGGGGAGAATATGGGGTAAACTCAGCTGCAGCTCTTGGTCCTGTCCGTTGTCGTGGCTGCCAGGCCTCCCTGCCTGCATTGATCCCAAGAAGAAAACTGTCCATCTTGCTGCCTTAAGAAGACGTCATCATTGGCATGTTCTGCTGACTCCTGCCTCACATGCATGCTATTTGGTGGACTTCTGTGGTGAGCCTGTCAGAAGTGGGACTTGTTGCTGTGTGAAGCCCCCAGATTTTCCCCTGTGCACATCACACACAGCACCATGAGTCTCACACTTACCCTAAATATGTACAATTTTGAAGCGTGTTGGACATTCTGTTGCGTACTCATGCCTACATTGTTGCTCCATTTTCTGCTCTGTGCAAAGGGGACAGTGAAGTACTATAGGATGGTCCTTTTAAAGCCCTGCGGAGAGGCTGGCTGTGCTGGATGCTCCCATGGCATGCTCTGATGAGATCGAGGCTACCACTCTAGGGAAATTGGAGCCTCTTTCTCTCTCTGTGTTGTTGTGTCTTATTAATGATGGTTTGGGAAATTGCTCTCATTTGCATTACCCCTAATTATATTAACCTAGACAATTATGCCAATAACTGAGCAACCTATTTTGGACGGACCTGTTATGTGAATTATTAGTAAGTGGCATGAATAAGCATAAAAGAATGAAGGCACCGCAGTGGCTCTGCAGATCTGCCCTCACAGATGGGGGTGTGACGGCTACGAGGGCTCCCAGGACCTCAGAGCTGGTCATATTCTACTGTGATTGCCCCCACCCTGGAGTCATACCCTTAGGAGCTTAGTCCCTACCTTTGTAACAACTTGCAGGGAGGATTAAATTAATTTAGGCAGGAGTCAATCTAGGTTTGGGAGTTGTTTCCCTGGCTGTCTTCGGCGTACTGTCAACTTTAACTTCGGCCAGCATGCCCGTGTTCAGATTCAGGTCACGTTTCCTGAGGGTTTCCACTCAGGAACGTTTCTCTCCACTCTCAGCTTTGGGTCTTTCCTTTGCCCCAGCCCACGGGGAGGGTCTGACTCCGTGTTTCTTCTCTCTCAGCAGAAGTTCCTCGTTATGTGAGGAGCAGGGCCGGGGCCTCTCCGATTCCTGTCACTGTCTGTCTCAGGCCCTGTGTCCTGGCAGTGTTTTCTCATCCCTTCCACTTCCTCCTGGCAGCAGGGAAGCTCTAACTGCCTGGCTCCGAGGTGGTTTTCTGCACGTCTTCCAGGAGTAGAGGACACTTGCTTTTAGTTTACTAGTAATGGAGTCTTCTTCAGCTCTGTGGTTGACAGTACTTGTTACCTTTGCCCCAGAGGCAGAAGCTTTTGTTCCTTAGGGGTTGGGGTGTGGTATCCTATCTTTCCTGCACTGCACCTGCCGCTCTTCTTGACCCCAACAGCAAGCTGCCCTGCTCTTGGGCACAGCTCTTCATCTCTCCCAGGGGCACCCAGTGGGTTGCTGGAGGAAAACTGGCCGGCTTATCAGCTTCCCTTGGGGTGACAGCTCATTGGTGTCCTGTCTAAACACTTCATCCTATGCCTACTCTTGAAGCAACGAGACAAAAATTTTAGCTGAATTCTTCCTACCTGCTTGACCAGAGGCCCACTCCTCCCCGGAGGGACTCATCTGCCCTTTTATTGGGTGGATGCCCTGTTACTTCAGATTTCTAAGAGTCTGGAGAAGAGTTATGAATCTGTAGATAATGCAGCTTTCTTGTTTAGTTAGGGTGGGGGTATATGCTGGTATGCTGTTATAAGATGTAGTATACTCTACAACACATATGTGCAGAGAGAATGGGGAACAAAGACCCCATTCTTTTTTTTTTTTGCAATTTTTGGCCAGGGCCAGGTTTGAAACTGCCACCTCTGGCATATGGGACCGGTGCCCTACTTGTTGAGCCACAGGTGCTGCCCCAAAGATCCCATTCTTGACAAAGGAAAGCACCGCCAGAAAAAGAGGATAATTAAAAAGTAAGCTGAGTGAGTCAGAACAAAGAAAAGTCAGCTAGTTTACATTTAAGCTAGCCATTGCTAGCAAGCTTCCCGCCTTTTCTGAAATTCTAGCCTGTTGGGGATACAGCTTACAAACACCACCTGCTGGGTCTGTGAGCACTGTGAGGAAAAATGGTCATAGAAGAGATATGACAAGACCTAGAAAGACACTGGGTCATCTCCTACCTAGGAAACAGGTACCCCTTGCGGATTCCCACTGTGGAGATTTGCATTCGCCTGGGGCAGAGATCAAGGGAGTAGCTCCAGCACTGAGATGTGGGCAGAAAATGAGCTTATATCCCTTCTTGCAGAGGAAGATTCTCTGTGGTGGTGATGGGAGGAAAATTCCTCCCTCCCACCAATTCCTCCGAGGAGATTAACACTGATGGCATTTTAGTCCACAAGGAACTAGCAGAGTTTAACACCTCCCTAGAAATCAGTGTGTGTGATCTCAAGCGGGAGGCTCTCTTTTCTTCATGTTTTCTTATAATATCTTTGTATGGGTGCTGTAATTAGCCCATTGTATTGAAGTTAGAGTAAAATTTTTGAAATATTTCAATATTTGTAGGCAGTTTAAATAAGGCAAGAGGCAGTTTGGCCTTGCTGATTTTGTAGCTCAAGAACTTGTTCCTCAGTCACTGTAGAGATGAACTGCTAGTTTTAAAAATATGGACATTTTGTGTGCGTTCGCCTGCTTTATCTTTCAGACTCTTATAAATTTCAGAAGTGTTCTCTCATCGGCCCCGTGTATTCATTCTTTCACTGGCCACGAGTAGGCCCTGCCTTGCAAAGCAATCCATTTGCTTCATACATTATGTTCACTTTTTGAGGTCTGTCACCATGTGAGTCTGAACATTTTTAATTTTTTTTTTTTTTTTTTTTTTTTGCGGTTTTTGGCTCAGGCTGGGTTTGAACCCGCCACCTCCGGCATCTGGGGCCAGCGCCCTACTCCGTTGAGCCGCAGGCGCCACCCAGAGTCTGAACATTTTTATTACCTTTCCTCATGTGTCCCCTAAGTATTGGGTCTTTACTCATTCTCAGCTCAACTCAGCAGCTCTGAATACAGTGGAGCTGCCTTACTCTAAGAGTATACATTTTCTGGAAACTCACAGCATTTTCCATTACTAGACCTTTGTTTTGTGTTTGTTTGTTTGCTTGTTTTGAGATAGAATGCCACGGCATTTTAGCTCACAGCACCCTCAAACTCTTGGGCTCAAGAGATCCTCTTGCCTCAGCCTTCCACCTGTAGCTCGGACTACAAGTACCCACCACCACACTAGTTTTTCTATTTTTAGTAGAAAGTAGGTCTCACTCTTGCCCAGGCTGGTCTCGGAACTCCTGAGCTCAAGCAATCCACTTGCCTCAGCCTCCCAGAGTGCTGGGATTATAGGTGTGAGCCACCTTGCCTGGCAATGGCTTTTATAACTTTTTATCCAGTCCTGATGGTCTTAATTCCTTTTGATACCATTTTCACACAGTTTATATGTTTTGTTTTCTCTGTTTCTGATTTGAACATGCATTTTGTGGTTCATACTTTTTTTGTTGTCATTTTGCTTTCTCATTATCTTGCAAAAAGAAAGAAACATTTTGAAATAAGTTGATCTTGCTGGAAGCTACGGGTATTTTCTTCATTGTTTTGATAGTTACTGATTTAAGAATGGAGCTTTATGTGAAAACTGATGGTTCAGTGACTCTCAAAACTGACATCAATAAACAAAATTTAAATCTTTATTCTCTTCTGGACCTCATGGCATGAAATATGCTGATTGCCATACAGACTACATTTATGAAGTAATTGCTTGTTGTCAAAGACACGTTTATAATTTCTAATTAGAGCTACTAATTAGCATGAACATTGTGAGTTACTCTCACTGAATTGATACAGTAATAGACAAAAAAAAAAAAATAAATATGAAACTTTAATCAGTCTATGCAACCTTAATGCTGATAAATCTGCAATCTCTTCTTAGCTTTTCAAAATACTGAAAACAAATTTAAGGCACCAATTACAATCAACATAGATGGATTCTGATGGGTCCAGAAACTGATGTTGTGAACTAAGGAGAAATAACCTTTGAATTTTCTATTTTCTTGAACTTTAATTGCTTTGTAGTCCATTTTTAAAGTATTTATCTAATTATGCATAATAAAAATATAGCTGCTTGAAGTTCTATTTGGTGATTTTATGATGATGAAGTCAAATTGGAAACTGTGAATATTTAAATATCTACTGATTATATAAGTAACGTTGGACAAGAAAGGCAATTACCATGTTGCTTTCCAGTCATAGCTTATAGGTTAGAGCTCCATATTCTTAGGTATACCCAGTCTTCAAGATGCAAATCATTTGCTTTTCCTTTAACAAAATTTCTTTTAAAAAGGCACAAGCTACAAGTAAATAATTGAGTTTTATGTTTATAATTTATTATTGTATGTTTAAAATACATAATAATGTACACAATACAATTAACACAGTCATTATCCATATTAAGCAATAAAACATTGCCAATATAATTGAAAACAATTATCTTTTCAGAATTGAGTCTTTCTGCTTCTTCAGGGTTAACGAGTTCTCAAAATTCAGACCTTATTATTTCCATATATTTCTTTTTACAGTTACTATGTGTGTAGGTAACTGTGATGAACATTTAGCATTATTTTTAGTGCTTTAATTGAATGTAAGGAAACTAAATGTGTTCTCTGGAATCTTGATTTTTCCATCATTACTGGGTTTTCCCAGCTCCTTCTTGATAAAACGATGTAGTGTAGCCCTGGTGCAGTAATTTTCGATGGAATGTACTATCTGAATGGGATGAGAACACAACTGGAATAGTTTCCAGTCATTGCTATCGCAAGCAATGCTACTCCGAACGTTGTGTTTTTTAATTCTTTGCCTATTTCAGGTAGTAACCACCGTCCATTTTATGTGCTGCTAACATCCTCTGGTTTGTCTTAGTTTTGCATGATCTTGAAATGTCTCTGGAATGTATGTCATTCACTTTGATGTCGTCAGAATCATCCCTCTTATGTATTAGGTTCAGTGCATTTTTATCTGATTGAAGAATAAGATATTCTGACATCATAAAAGATATATTTTTTTCTTAAAAGCTAATTTTATGCTTATGTTGTTAATGTGTATAGAATTGACTTTTATGTGCAATTTGATATGTCAATATACTTTTATTTCCTTCCTTACTGATAACAGTCACACCAGTATAATTTGATCAATAGTTCACCCTTTCCCCACTGATTTGCAGTACCACTCTGTCATGTATGTAGAGACAGACAGAGAGAGGGATAGACAGACAGATTTGTTACATGAATTGGCTCCCGATTATGGAAGCCGACAATGTCCCATATCCACAAGCTGGAGGAAAGTCAGTACTGTAATTCCAATCTGAATACTGGGAGACCTGGGACCCAGAAAGAGCTGATGTTTCAGTTTGAGTCCAAAATCCTGAAAAAACTCATTTTTTTTTTTTTTTTTTTTTTTTTGGCCAGGGTCTCACTATGTCACCCTCGGTAGAATGCCATGGTCTCACAGCTCACAGCAACCTCAAACTCTTGGGCTTAAGCAATTCTCTCGCCTCAGCCTTCCAGTAGCTGGGACTGCAGGTTCCCTCCATAACTCTTGGCTATTTTTTGTTTGTTGTTGTCATTGTTGTTTAGCAGGCTCTGGCCGGGTTCAAACCCACCAGCCCCAGTGCATATGGCTGGCACTCTAACCACTGAGCTACAGATGCCAAGCCCATGTTACTATTTTTTTAAATTCTTCTGATCTCCTTTACTTATTACATTTACAATAAGTGAATATTTTCTAATGTAAAATTTTAATGTCTTTAATAATTTCTTCATTACATATTTGAGTTGCTTTTTTAGTAACTGGCCCAAGATTTACCATATACACTTCAACTTAATAGAATAAGCTTCAGTTTATACTAGATTAATTTCAATGATATGTAAAAATACTCTTTCTGAATAGCTTTATTCCATTTTGTCCATATATATATATATATATAATTGAATATGGTATATATATAATTGAATATGGAATATATATATATATATTCCATATATATATATTCAAAGATATATATATATATTCCATATATATATATTCAAAGATATATATATATTCCATATATATATATATTCCATATATATATATATTCAAAGATATATATATATATTCAAATATATATATATTTAATTAATGCTACAACTCTCAACAAGGTATTATTATAATACTTACTTTGCCCTCTACAGTCGTTTTTTGGCTCCCTGCAACTTGGTCACCATCCACCTCCTAGATGTTTCTATTGACAAAGGTATCACACATCTGTGACATTTCTACATGTGGTAGGACCCAATTATGTTATGTACATATTATTTTGTACCAGTGCTTTTAAATTAGCTAGGAAAAGAAAGGAGAAATAAATAGGCCCTTCTACTATATTTAATTACAAAATTAATTTTACTGATGCTTTTGGTTTTGTTCATGTGGATTTGAATTACTATTGGGGCTCACTTGCTTTCATCCTGAATAGCTTCCTTTAGTATTTCTTATAAGGCTGGTCTTATAAGCAAATCTATCTTGGTCCAAATGTCATTGACTCTTATCTTTATTATGAAATTCTCGTAGGTATTCAGAAATAGAGTTTTGCCTTTAGGATCATTTCCAGAGGATTTGAATGGTTATGTCTGTGTGTGTTCAATGTTTTATGGTTTTTATTAGTTTCACTTGGGAGTGAGTCACTATAGCTCCTCTCCCTGCTATACCAGAGGTGATACCCCAGGACTTTCTTCTTGGGCTGGTCATATTCCTTAAGGAGACTATTTCAACCTATTGCCTGGAGAGTAGTATTCTGGCTATTAACATTCCAGGGTCTAAGAGCCAGAAGATAAGAGATTATTACCAGCATTTAAAATCAAGAGCATATCAAATTTAAACTCTCACATGACCCAGTTTCAGTAGGGCACCCCATCTTTAACCATTCTAAAGATCGCTTGTTTTACCATATTCAATATGTGGGTAGGATACTTTCTTGGTTGCATGAGATTTGAGATTTGTTGCATTTTCAACAAATCCAAATTTTAGCCCTCAAATTCACTCCTAACTCCCAAAGCACTGAAGCCTACTAATTTGTGTGTTTTTATGTGTAGTGGGGAATATTCATTTACAATACAAATTAGGCAACTTTTCAACTGTATCCACGCCCAGTTTATGGTTTTACTTCCTGGTTCTATTTCATTTACAACTCATGACCTTGCATTCCAGCGTTCAAAACTTAGCTCTTCTGTTTTTATAGGATGATGGTTTTTAAACATCTCTTCATTATTATTTTAGAGGTTTTGGTGGAAGACAGAAATAAACATATGTTTTAAGCTCATCACCTTCACTATAAAGTCCACTGTTGATGCATCATTAGCTGTGCTCATTTTTAATTTAATCAAAATAATATAAATTTAAATATAAAATAGTTATTATATACATCAAAACATCATTGATGTTGTATTAAATATGAGTTACTTTTTCCTTTAAACCTTATTTTCTTAGTGAACACCTGTACTTTGCTTATATGAATTAACATTTTCTTTTTAGCTAAACACAGGAAACAAATTAAAGGACCAATGCTTTTTTTTGAAATATTGGGAATTTCAAAGGTTAATTTTTGTTGGAAGAATCAAGGGTTGTCAAGTGATGTTGTAGGTTCTATTATTTAATTATTATATCAACTAAAAATCTAATTTTGCTGTGTAAACTTTGGGTAGCTCACTACGCTCACTGTACTATATTTAAATACTTATGAGAAATATATCAAATCCCTGGTTTCTACAACTGTACATAAATGATTCTACAACTGTACATAAATGATTCTACTCTGGGAAATCAAATGAAAATAAAGTGTTTCCAAAATTTCTGACAATAATTGAATTAAATGCACTGCAAACTAAACCTTAACTCCAATCGTTGAAACAGAAAAAGCCTCTTTTACACTGCAAAGGAGAAACAAAGAATAATTCTCCCACTTTCTTCTCAAAAGAAATCCAGGCACTAATGAGAAAATTTAAGTGGCACACACTTTATCATAGCTGCAATATGTAATTCTTTTCCTGTATTTTTTTGGCAAGGGACAATTGCAAGAAAATAATAGTTTTCAGACAATTTCAAAGGCTTTAGTTAATTAACTTAGACTTCCTCATTTAAAATTCATTTGTAGTCCTTAGAACTGGTGCCCACAACTCATTGAAAAACAGATGGCTCGAAAGATGAGCTATCTGCTGTAACAAAAACAGCCTGCACATTGCACTTCTAATAATTTTTTTTCATTCCTTTTAAACCACCAATATCACTGGAACATCTTCTTAAAGGATAGTGAAAAGGTTCTTCTCATTTCTTCTAATATTATCATTGGTGTTTTCATTTTCTTCTTCAATTGAAATACCGCATTCAAAGAAGACTTTTCATGAGATTAGGAACAAATAACTAACAAAGAATAGGAGCATTTAAACCATGCTTTCCACGGTCTACCTTAGCATGGATTTATAAGTGCTGGAATGATATAATATGAGAGAGAGAGAGAGACAGAGAGACAGAGATATCTTCAGAGATATTCAGATTTCCTTCCTTTATTTTATAAAAAAAGAATCTAAGGCCCAGATAGTTAATTGCATTTTCTGAAGTCACTAGGCCAGGCTATAAACAGGCATCACAGATCACTCCAAAGACCTTGGGTGATTCCTCTCAGTATAGAGCTTTTTTTTTTTTTTATTACTTGATTTTTTTCACTTTTCTTATTTATATATATATATATATATATATATATATTTATTTATTATTATTAAATCATAGCTGTGTACCTTAGTGCAATCAAGGGGTACAATGTGCTGGTTTCATATACAATCTGTATAGAACTTTTAAAAAAAAATCTTCTATGATTCTCAATTTGACATCTTCGTCATGACTTGCCAAAAGTGGAGCTAGGTGAAAACATATTAAAAATGTAAGGGGTGTCATCACTAGAGATAGGGCCCTCAGATATTTTAAGTTAGAAAATTATTGCATTCTCAAAAAAGCAGCTTCTGTCATTTTACTTTAAGGACGATAGCCTTTTTGTCCTGGGAAAACTGAATCGGGTGTCCCCTTTGTCTGTAACAATGTAAAGAGATGTGACTTTGTCAGGAGGCTGAGGCTTGTCCACTGTCAGTGCACAGGGGAAGTGGATGTCCAGCCCCACCTCTCCACCACCTTGCTTTTCACATCCTCACCTGGGAGAACTGAACTCTTGTGGGAGCAGAATGATAGTGACAGGGATGTCATTGCCCATGAGTCTAAAGTTTGGGTAGCACTGACTGAGCCCATATGACAAAGAAGGACTATCACAGAGCCCCATAGGAAAGATTCCCTAAGGCAGGGACCAGTCTGAAACGTGACCCAGAGCACTGTCTCTGAGAAACAGAAACTGGTTATTCCGACTTTTGTCTTCTTGTGCTGGGCCACAGTTGTATGCAGACACCACTGTGCAGTATGTGGGCATTTCCTGAAGAAAATGCTGTGTGCAGGTGGGTTGAAAATACCACGTGTAGCACCAAACACTGGTAACTGACTCCTGTAGGGTTTTGCCATATGATGCTCTTGGGTGAACTTGAACTTGAAAGGAATATGCTCCCTTCTGGGTGAACTGTCAGCACCTTCATCAGTGGTCAAAGAACAGGGAAGTATCATCAGCAAGAGCCATTAGCTGACCAGGCCCTGTCCAAGCAGGATACCAGATTTCAGGATGACCCTCATGACACAAGAGCCCAAATCCAGGGTTCTAAAAGCTCCAGGAATGATGGGAAGCCTGGGGTGGGGGAATTAGACTTGCATTTTATTTATACTATGGAAACTATTATAATATTTTGGTCTTCAAAGGAAAGAGATTTCACTTTTATCACGCTGGCCAATGAAGCCTGGGGATGTATATGGCACCACACAGTGACACTTATCACACCTCCTGTGTGGAGCTTTACCACGCATACAAACACGAGGTCCCAGAGCACAGGAAAAGCTCTTTGCGTTGACACTGATTGCTGTAAAAATCAGAAAGTTGGAGAGAAATTGGAAACAAAATCCCACTTATTGGCTCTGTATCTCATGCCAGTTGTTCTATGCTCTTGAGATAAATGCAGACACCCCCCACACACATGTCCCCGCCCTTCCCGAGACACATCAGATTTCACTGCATGCCTCGCCCGCCCATCAGGCAGTGTGTCACTGCAATCCTTTCTCCATAGCACCTCAATTCAAGGTAGGGTACGGCAAGGTGGAACTCTACTAACTCTGAGCGACTTTGAGGAGCGTCCCTGTCTGATTCCTGCAGGAGGAGTGTGAGCCGAGGGCCGCTGGCACATCTGTGCACCTTGGTCCATGGTCTCTCCCTCCTGAGACTCAAGCCAGAGAGGACGTTTTAGCAGGGACAGACAGAACGAGAACATTAAAGTCAGATAGGAAGGAAAAATGAAGCATATCACGGTAAGGGGCTTCAGGATGGGACAGGAGGGAGGAGGGGAGAGCAGATTCAAACAAGGCAACAATCATGGTAGGTCTTAAGGAGGAAGTCCTATCTGGGTAAAAGTGTTTCTTCCAGGATTTGAAGAGAACTTTTTCTTCTCCCCCCAAACCACTGATCAACAACAGTTCATCTTAATACACCAGGTAGTCTATTTTTTCCCTCACATTTCGGTGTTCTTGCAGGTCAAGTGAATACACACTGAACAGGAGTCAGTTCCTGGCATGGCCCCTGTGATAGAGCAGGCGGGAGTGGGGGCTCCAGCTCAGGGCACCCTCCAGGCCTGTCACCCTCAGCCTTCGGGACCTGCGCTTAATCTCTGCTCACTCTCGGACCAAGGCAGCTTCTGACAGCCTGTGTCCCCATCAGTGTCTGGTTCTCAAGTATTAATATTTAATTGCATTGAACAACCACATACTGACTGGGCGGCATTTACTTGGACACAGGACCCACCTTACCTTTCAGTTCTCACTCAATCAGCCAAGGACTTAAAAGTAGCTATTGGACATCTGCCCTGCTGTTGGTCGCTGGTCGCTTTCCCATCTGCAGCTCACTGAGGCTACCCCAGACTGCAGGCGGAAGACATTCCATGTTGCCCAGAATCACGTTCTGCTCGGTGGCAAGAGCATAATTTTCATTTAGTCCTTTCCTTTGAGATTTTATCTAAATTCTAGGAACTGGGAGAGTCGTTTTTCTGCCCGCAGGTATGCCGTGACCCTAAGAGTCCCCTGAGACTTCTTCAGACCTGTTCCATGGCCATGGGCTCCAGCCACAGCTGTCTAAAGGAGGAAGATGTGTGAGGAAGTAGGAATGGATGGTGATGGGTGGTAGGGGCATAGAGTGAACCAGAGAGGCCAAGCCTGGAGAGATTTAAGTTCAGCAATTCTAAAAATCATACTGATTAAGCAAAAATATACCTG
This sequence comes from Loris lydekkerianus, assembly GCA_963574355.1. Classification (NCBI taxonomy): domain Eukaryota; kingdom Metazoa; phylum Chordata; class Mammalia; order Primates; family Lorisidae; genus Loris; species Loris lydekkerianus. The sequence goes on from CAUYPK010003132.1 coordinate 20,403, forward strand.
CAGACTAGATTTAGACCCCAAACTCTGTGGGCAGCCCTGCCTGACCCGTGCACCTGTGGCTAAAGCTGCTTCCTGCAGCCCCGCACCTGCAATTCCCAGAACAGCAGTGGGACCCTTTGCTGTCTGCGCTTCCTCAGGTCTTCCCTTTCCTGAGCACCCTCCCCTGCCCTCACCCCACCTGGGAGGGGAGACTCTGCACAGACAAGTTTTGCCCCTTTCCCATCAATGTGAGTCCACCATGGCTAAGACATTGGCTCAGTTGCCGTTCTCTCTTTAATTTAGATCTTCTTTCAGTCTCCAGCCATTGTCCTAGGTAGGGGTGGGGTCATGATGGGTGCGGGCATCCCTTAAGGAGAAGGACCGCTTCCCTGCTGAGATGACTGAGATGACTGCCTTGGACTACTTGTCTGTACCTGTATCTGCCAGCTCCCTCCTGCAGCTGGGCTTCTGGAGAACTCGCCTTTGCCTACAGTCACGGGAGATCCCCTACTTGCCAAGTGAAAAGTGAATAGATCTTCCTTCTTCCTTCTTCCTTCCTTCCTTTCATCTTTCTTTCCTCCCTCCCTCCTTTCTTCCTCTCTTCCTCCCTCCATCCTTCCTTCTTTCCTCCTCCTTTCCTTTTTTACATTGACCATCTCCATCTCCCACATGCAC
>CAUYPK010003133.1:0-78422 GCA_963574355.1 Loris lydekkerianus
AGGCCCGGCCTGAAACTGCCTCTACCTAGATACAGCCAATGTGGTACCATGCCACTGGCCCGACCCTGTCACTCACCTCTTCCCCCGCCTTCTTTCCCTGCCCCTTCTCCACAATAAAAAAAAAAAAAAAAAAAAAAGAATATGATGGTCTTCTTTATTGATTTTAGTTTCTCTACCTGAACTCTTAAGTCTTACTTTTCTTCTTCCCCTGGCGATCTAACTTGTTTCCCTTTTCAAGGGTCCTATCAACTCTGCAATTCATTCTTCAAACTGTAGCCAGAGACAACTTTCTAAAATGCAAATCTGATTAAGACACTCCCATTTTTTGTTTCACTTAGTGGGTCTCCACTACATTTTGGGTAAAGTCTAAGGTCCTCAACATGGATCTAGTCCCTAAGTATTTCTCTAGCCTCATTTCTTTCTTTCTTTTTTTTTTTTTTAAGCAGGCCCAGGCTGGGTTTGAACACGCCAGCTCCAATGCATGGGGCAGGCACTCTGACCACTGACCTTCGGGCGCCCAGCCACTAGCCTCATTTCTCATACATCCACCCCCACATTCTCCACTCCAACTCTGTGGTCTCATTCCTCCTCTGGTCTTTACAGTAATTTCTGATGGGGAATATTCTTCACCTTTCTTCATTGGGCTAGCTCAGTCTTCAGATCTCAGCCTGGATAACAATTCCTCAGGTAATCCTTCCATACTCCTCCTACCAGTTCTCAGATCACGCTACACTTGACTAGTATATTGCTTTTCACATACTAGTAAAATTAACTTGTCTATATTTTCTCTCCACACTCCCAAGACCATCATCTAAGATCAGGGAGTTTATCAATCTTGTTCCCCTTTTACACTCCTAACATCTTAGCAGAGTGTGTATGACTTCATTTACTAAGAAATTTTCTCAATTTAAACATCTCATCCTGTAAAACAGACAAAACCTTCCAAAGCAGCTATACAATTTTTTTTTTGAGACAGAGTCTGAAGCTATTGCCCTGGGTAGAGTGCCATGACACCACAGCTCACAGCAACCTCCAACTCCTGGGCTCAAGCAATTCTCCTGCCTCTGCCTCCCAAGCAGCTGGGACTATAGGTGCCTGCCACAACACCCAGCTATATTTTGGTTGCAGCCACCATTGTTGTTTGGTGGGCTCGGGCTGGATTTGAACCCGCCAGCTCAGGTCTATGTGGCTGGTGCCTTAGCCGCTTAAGCCACAGGTGCCGAGCCAGCATCTATACAATTTTTAAAGAAACAAATTAAAAACTTATGTTAATGTTTGGTGACTTTGGTAATTTCCTCTTTGTTGTTTTAACCAGTCTTTAAAGAATATCTGCCAGAAGCAAAGCTATTCTGAACAGGCCTCCACATCCCCAGCTCTGCAACACCATTAACCTCCTCACAGAGGCCTCTCTGCCTCTCTATAAATAACTTGAGTCGAAGCTGATCGTCCTCCAGCACTCTACTGCTAGAAGGCAGAGTGAGCATTTCCTCAGCTCTCCACAGGTACTTCTAAATCAGTTCTCAAATTTTAGTTTCAGTTAGAATCACCAGAAGAGCCTGTTAAAAATGTAGATTCCTTTCCGCTGTTCTCTGTGATTCTCCTTAAGTTGAAGTGTGGAGCCCAGGAATGGTGACTCTGATGCAGGTGGCGCTGGTCTATTTTGAGGAACCTGTTGTACAGAACTGCTTTCCCATCCTTGTGCAACACTGACTCCTCGCCCCTGTTCCTGTGTGCCACTCTACCTCACTGCTCTTCCTGCCACCTCAGGACTGTCATCTGCCTGCTTTCCAGTCAATCCCAAATATTTACTGAGGGCTTTAGCACATCTAGGGCTTGTGTTCTACCCCTAACTCTCACCATTATCCTGGGTGTTTCTGATCTTTTGCATGTCACTGGGCACATTTTCAGGGAATGATTACATGTTCTATCAGCAATTCCTTCCAAGCTGATATATAGTCTGTCTAAGCTGATTCATAGATCATCAACAAATATTACCCTATTGAGGGTAATATTTTACCTCTTGCTTGCAAAATCACAAGAGTTTGAAAAATAAAATATGTAAAAATATTTAAAGCTAAAAAATATAGTCTATTAACAATATATACTATGTTGCTATGTTTTAAAATATAAATTGGAAAATACTAAAATCAAAATAAAATGTATCACATGAGGCTACCTATGTTGATGCAAAACGATGGGGTATAGTAATAACAAAATATAAAGGTATGCAGGTGTCCTCAAACTTTTTAAACAGAGTGGGCTAGTTCACTGTCCCTCAGACTGTTGGAGGGCCGGACTATAGTTTAAAAAAAAAAACACAAAAAACTATGAACAAATTCCTATGCACACTGCACATATCTTATTTTGAAGTAAAAAAACAAAATGGTAACAAATACAATCACACCGCCTCATGTGGCCTGCGGGCCGCAGTTTGAGGACCCTTGGTATAGGATTTTCTTTCCCTCAGTATACTCCCAGAAAGGTCTAAAATTGGTATAGTAATTTGAATCAGGTTTGGAAATTTTTAGTTGGACAAAGCAGCAAAAACGTATGAGGGCAGATAAGGGATACATAAGTTAGAACATTTCCTACTAAGTCTTATACACATGTAGCTCTGTGGAAAGCCGTATAGAGACGCCTCAAAGAACTAAAAGGAGACCTACCATTTGATCCAGCATCCCACTACTGGGTATTTTACCCCAAGGGTAAAAAGACGTTTTATAAAAAAGACACTTGTACTCAAATGTTTATAGTAGCACAATTCACAACTGCAAAGATAGGGAAACATCCTTAGTGCCCATCAATACAGGAGTGGATTAATAAAATGTGGTATATGTCTACCAGGGAGTACTACCCAGCCATAAAAATATGGTGATCTAGTATCTTTTGCAGTAACCTGGATGGAAATGGAGAACATCTTCTAAGTGAAGTATTGCAAGAGTGGAAAAACAAACACCACATGTACTCAATACTAAACTGAAACTCGTTTTTCAAGACATAAGTGCACATGTAGAAGTAAAACTCAAAGGAAATTAAGTAGGTAGGAGGTGGGGAGGAGGGGATGGGTAAACTTCTACCTAACAGGTACAATGCATACTTTCTCCATGAAGGGCTCACTTACAACTTTGACTTAAAAAAAAAGAAAAGAAAAGAAAAGAGTGAGTGCGACTCAACTTATGCCTTAGTCTCAGATTTGATTAATTTCTTCATCCCTAATGTCTTTCATCATTCATACCCCATTCCACTCAGGCAGCCTAAACTTAAACAGCCACCCTTTGGACCTTGTCATCACTCAGGAGGTAACACCTCTGGAAATCTCACTTTAAATAAGTCTAGTAACTCACTTTATGATCACAATCTCCTCCTATATCTGTTATTCCACCTGATCAAGAGAGTAAATCCCCTGATTTAACTATTTCTCTCATTTTATTCTCTCTCACACACACATAGACGAACACACATATGTACACACACTTTACCCCAATCTCCCTATCTCATTCAATCACTCAACAAACATTTAACAAGAATTTATAGTACCACAACCTTTTGGTGGTTCACTTGCCTACCCTCTTGTACTCACCCACTCCCACCCTTTTAGTCTAGATTGTAAACAGATCACAAGTTTAATAAGAAATCACATACTAATGTGCATCAAAGAAATACTAAATTCATTCAGAGACTATCACTGTGGAAATACCTGTATGTCTCTAAATTCAAAACAATTCCTCCTAGAGATCAAAAAAACTTATTCATGATTGATTTTATACAAATTAAGGAAACAGTCTATAGATTATAATTAACACAGATAAGGCTTAAGCCTTCATTATGAATTATATTTGAATCTCAATCCAGACTTAATGTAAGTATATACAATAAACCCATATACTTAAAATTTTAATTTGTGGTAATAGTAGTAAGAGTATAGTCTATGGCTGAAAAGCAAACAGTATTAAAATGAATCTAGATTTGCATGGGTTAAAGAATCCTTAAAAAACATTTGCCATATCTTCTAAAAGACTCCAAGATAAACATTTGGTAAAAACTGGCCTTCTGAAAAAGGCCCTATCAAATCAATGTTGTCACTGACTGAGCTATTAAATTATTTAGATGTGAGTGATGTGGAAACATTATATTGGATTAACACATGGTATGGAGACCAAGTGTCATCATGTGCTATTCAAACTCTAGGGTAGGATGGCTGAAGCAGAAAAAAATGTCAAATTTTAAGTTATTATAATTCATTCTTTTATTGAGCAACTACTGTGAACTATAAACTGTGCTGTGTGTACACACTCTGACCTAAGGATGAGTCCAATCTCTTGGGAAAAGCAGATAAACAAATGATAAATGAATGACATTAATGAATAATAATAATAAAAAAGCAGATGAATAATTTATTGCACTAGTTTGGTGAATGTTGGGGTTAGAGAGTAGAAGTATGTCTAAAAGTGTGTTATGATAGTTTCATAAACCTCCGTAAGTTAAACATGCAAGCGACCGTAACAAGCTGGTTAACATACAGAGTTGGTCGACTTAAGGAACTAAGCCTACTGTACTGATACATACATGTGGTACATGTCTGGTCTATGAAAATTGGTCAGTTTAAGGAGGTGGACAATGTAAGGTGAGCAACGACAGACATTCTATTACTGTTGTCTATTTCCTTTCCAAGTCTTCTCTTGACTGGTAGAGTATGTTATTTCAGAATGCTAAGTATGGGAGAATGAAGAAACAACTTAGTTGAACAAAACCTTTAAAAGTAAAACAACAATAACAACAAACACACAAAACACACAAACTCAGAACAACACATGCAGGAAAATTAAGGAAACAAGATGTACCAAATCTAAGATTACAATATCTCTTCTCTGTTTTTCCACAGAAGCCTAGAAACATGAATGAATATTCACTTGCCTAACATTTATCAAAAGCCTATATATCTCTTATGTGCCAGGCACTGTTGGCAAGCTCTAGAAACAAGGTAATGAATCACAGAGTTCTTGCCCTCACCGTACTTCTATCAAATCACATAAGCTCGGTACAGCAATTTAATACTGGGTAATTCTATCACAACCTCCAGGGCCCTTTCATTTATTCTAAAATAGGCAGACTCAGAGATCTCTGAGGTACTCACAATGAACTAATTCAAAATTTATAGACTGGAAGTTCTTTAGATTCAGAAATTCTAAGAACCCATTTGCAGGACTTAAGGGGGTCTAAACTCCCTACATTTGAACACGGAATTTGCAAGTTTTGTGTATTTGTACTTTTTTTTTTTTTAAGAGAAGGTTCATAAGCAGAAAAACCCTAAATTATAGATTTTTGTTGTGGGCCTTCCACAGGAAAAGTTCCATTTCAGCTACATTTAAGAAGATAATGTTTCTAAATTTGCTAACTATGAATTAATTTACAAGACTTTCAACCATGTGGAGCTAATATTTGCTTCCTCTGGTATTGTTACAAATTTCTTTCTTTCTTTCTTTCTTTTTTTTTGAGACAGAGTCTCACTATGTCACCTTGGTAGATGCCATGGTGTTACAGCTCAGAGCAACCTCAAACTCGTGGGCTTAAGCGATTCTCTTGCCTCAGCCTCCCCAAGAAGCTGGGACTATAGGTGCCTGCCACAATGCCCGGCTATTTTTTGTTGCCGTTGTCATTGTTGTCTAGCTGGCCCGGGCTGGGTTTGAACCCACCAGCCTTGGTGTATGTGGCTGATGCCATAACCACAGTGCTACAGGCTCCGAGTTGTGTTACAAATTTCTAACCTAACATTTTGCACATCACTATAACAGCATCCATTATAAATGTTATGCAGTTTACAAGTCAAAGAGTAATTTGAATTTTTTTAGAGATTAAATGTTACTAATCTTTAAAAAATTATTTTTTATTCATAAGTAGAAATATTTTTTTTGTAAAAAAGCTGAGCTAATACTAAGATTATTATCCTCTCCACATCTAGCCATTGCCCCATCTTAATAAAAAGAATAACAAACCTAGAAACATTAACATATAAGATAATGACTGAACTGCTGGCAAGGAAACTTCTAGGTTTACATAAATGTGAATACTGAGTATGAGCTTAACTATGGCTTCTCTTAGGACAGACTAAGAAATCAAATGAAAAATCAAACACCTGCAATGAACAAAACCAAAGAATTGACTATTTCATTGCCTGTGCCACAGTGACACCAGCTGGCCAACTAAGGTATGACAACTTAATAAGCTACCAGTTGATAATAATAATATGCAGTATGTGTTAAATAAATCCCACTGTAAGATTTTAAAAGACAAACAGGTTAAAAAAAAAAAAAAAAGAACCTGTATGTACCTCAGAAAACTTCAGTATGATCCAATTTTACAAATGAATACATTCCAATGTTAAGCTATCATTTTCTTTTTTTTTTTTAATTTTTATTAAATCATAGCTGTGTACATTGATATGATCATGGGGCATCATACACTAGCTTCATCAACAGTTTGACACATTTTCATCACACTGGTTGACATAGCCTTTCTGGCGTTTTTTTAGTTATTGTGCTAAGACATTTACATTCTACATTTACTAAGTTTCACATATATCCTTGTAAGATGCACCGCAGGTGTGATCCCACCTGTCCCCCTCCCTCCCCTCCCTTTCCCTCTTCCCCCTATTCTTAGATTAACTTATTTTCTTTAAAAAATTTTTTTAATCTATATTAAAATAGAAAAATAGACTTAAAGTTAAAAGTAACTTCCTGTTTATTATTATCCCACTGATATGTAGTGCAGGAACAGTCAAAAGCAATCCAGGAAGACAGAGTTAAATTAATGATGGTTACCCTGGGATGAAGGGAGATGTATTGTCTAGGAGAGGGTGTGAGAGCTTTCTGAGGCCCTGGAAATGTTCTGGGTGGTGGTTCACTTAACATTTGTATCTTTGGTGTTTTGGGGTTTTTTTGAAAAAGGGTCTCATTCTGTCACCTGGGCTAGAGAACAGTGGTATTTTCATAGTTCACCACAAGCTCAAACTCCCAGGTGGATTCAAGCAAGCCCTCTTAACCTCAACCTCCTGAGTAGCTAGGACTACAGGTATACCCTACTGTGCTCAGCTGATTTTCCTATTTGTAGAGATGGGGTCTTGTTCTTGCTCAGGCTAATACTGAACTCCCGGCCTCAAACAATTCTTCTACCTCAGCTTCCCAAAGTGCTAGGATTACAGGCATGAGCCACCCCACCCAGCCCACTTATGCTTTTTCCTGGGAAGAACAATAAGAAAAATAATAGGCTTTAGGTGGCAAAGGAATTCCCCAACAATGAATGCAACACTTTGTATATATTGCATTTTTCTTAAATAAAGGTTCTTTATTTAAGGTTCTGTCATCAGCTCCCTGATGCAGAATTTTGTTCACTGCTGTATCTTGCAGATACTCAATAAGTATTTACCAAATCAGTTTACGAATACCAAAAATAATAGCAGATACTCAATAAATATTTACCAAATCAGTTTATAAATACCAAAAATAATAAGAAGAAATCATTAACTAAAATCTTGATATTGTGAGTTACCAAGATGGGTATCCAAGATGAGTATAAACTAAAAGAAGTTGTATAAGGATTTTGGTAGAGTCTAATGATGGTAACTTAAGTTTCCTTATTATGCAGTCATGTCTTCAAAATGCTAAAACATGAAGTGAAAATTTCTTCTGTGTGTTCAGAATTTCAGAGTCTCTTGCTTCTGAGTCACTCTACATTGGGCCACAGGTGTTCAGAAACCAAATTAAAGTACATGCAATTAAAATAATAAGCCTCAAATTTGAAAGCACGTCAGTTCCTTTCAAAAGATAGCTGAGGCAGAAAAATAAACAAACTTCAACAGAATTTTCTAATATCCAATTAAACTGATGTATCTATAACAGTGGTCTTTAACCAAGGATGAGTTTCTCTCCACCACTAGAGACACTTAGCAACATTTCTGCTTGATGCAACTAGAGGGTGCTACTGGTATCTAGTAGGAGAGGCCAGAGATGTGCTAACCATCCTCCAGTACACAGGTCTACATTCCCCAGCAAAGAATTATTAATATCTAGCCCAAAATGTCAATAGTGCTGAGACTGAGAAATCCTGATCTAAATTATCACCTTTTGTTAACTAATGGAATGATTCAAATACACTTCAACCATGACTTTTTCCAAACTATTTTTAAAATTAAAGTTGTACACTTACACAAAATGTCATAAAAAGGGATGTTTAATGTAAATATCTCCAGGAATAATAACCACCACTATCATTTCTAAGACTAAATTAGACATATTTTTTATCTCATTTAATATTAATATCCTCATGAAAGTAAATAAGATTTTCATTATAAGGATTAGAAAACAAACACCTGAAGAGATTAAATAAATACCTGCTCAAGGTTATACCACTAGAAATGGCATAGCTACAATTTGAACCTAGATTATCTTCAAACCCATAATATTTCCATTAAAATGCATTAAATTTAAATTTCAACTGAAAGGTAGATGAAAATTATAACGGGACCCCAAATTTTATTTCTCACAGAGTCAAGTATGCCACTTTATGATAGCAAGTGAATAGCAAAATCAGAAGGAGTTATTTAGGAATTATGCACTAAAAGACATATAGAAAAGAGATTAGACAGTGCCATTTTTTAGAAGGATAATCCATAGTTAAAGTTTTCATACCACTAATAAAGTTATAAAGTTGTATGTCAAAATCACTGGACATACTCTTATTCTGGTCAATTACTGAAAATAATACCAAAGCCTAATAGCTGGCCTGGAGCTTAATCTCAGCAAATTGCTAAGATAACCTACCTTATATAATAACATTAGACCACTGCCTGAAGCCAATTTATGAAAATATTCCTATATTAAATTTTCTCTATTACTTGAACTCAATATTCAAAGGTTTATTGTGATTCTTTGCATTAAGAAAAAGAAGTGTTCTTACCCTATTAAAGCTATGTTCATGAGTGTCATCAACTTCTCCATTACTAGTCACTGGAATTTCTGCTGCTGAATTCTTGGGAGATTCTTGATCCATGGTAGACTCCTAGAAAAAAAAAAGGAAAAAAAAAAAAGCCATAACTAACACCCAATCACAAAAGGTAAATATTCAAAAGACCACATATGTTCATGTTTATAGCACTTCCTAGGCATAATTTTTAAATTTTTTATAAATACAACCTACCTAGTCCTTACATAATAATGTAATTTAAAAATGCATCTGATTGTTTTAACTGTACTTGATCTAAATTTCTTGATTAAAAACAATTACATATTTGTTTTTGCCAGAATACACTATCTTTGCTCTTAAATAGTATTATGATAGACCACCACTTAAAACTGGAAAAATACTAATATTACAGAAAGCCAAGCATGGTTGTTAATTTAGCTACAGCAGCTCTATTTTCCAACTGAGATACTGCAAAGAGAAATGAGAGCACAAGAGTAAAAAGAAGAATTATGTTGGGAACAGATTACTAGCTTAAAAATCTATAAACCCTAATTGACAAGTTTTATCAAAATAATTCTATCTCTATTATAGTACCAGAACTACAGACTTGCTATAAAGCTATAGTAATCAAGACAACGTGGTATTGGTGTAAGAACAGACAACTAGATCAATGGAAGATAACAGGCAGTCCAGAAACAGATCCACAATAACACAGTCAACTCAACTTTGACAAAGAGCAAAGGTAATACAATAGAGAAAAGATCTGACTTTCCACAATGGTGCTGGAACACCTGGACATCTACACGTAATGAATCTAAACACAAACTTTACAACTTTCATAAAAATTAACTCAAAGTAGAACTCATCATAGACCTAACTGTAAAATACAAAACTATAAACCTCCTAGAAGAAAATCTAGATGACACTGGGTATGGTGATGACTTTCTAGATAACAACAAAGGCATGATCGATGAAAATTAAATGATAAGTTAGATTTCATTAAAATTAAAAATCTCTGGGCCAGGCAAAGTAAGCTCACACTTGTAATCCTAGCACTCTGGGAGTCTAAAGCAAGTAGATTACTTGAGCTCAGGAGTTGGGGACCAGCCTGAGCAAGAGTGAGAACCTATCTCAACTATAAACAGAAAAACTAGCTGGGCATTATGGCAGGCATCTATAGTCACAGCTACTTGGGAAAGGCAAGAGGATCTCTTGAGGACAGGAGTTTGAAGTTGCTGTAAGTTTGATGATGCCACCCAGGGCAATAGAGTGAGACTCTCTCTCTCAAAAAAAAAGTTTTTTAAATTAAATTAAAATTTTCTGCTTTGTAAAAGACAATGTCAAGAGAATGGAAAGACAAGGCACAGACTGGGAGAAAATATTTGCAAAGGACACATCTGATAAATAACTGGCAGGGGTATCCAACCCTTTTTTTCCTGCCACACACTGGAAGAAGAGCTGTCTTGGGCCACATTAAAAACACAAACGTGGCCCAGTGCAGTGGCTCATGCCTATAATCTTACCACTCTGCAAAGCCAAGGCAGGAAGATCTCTTGAGCTCAGGAATTCGAGAGCAGTCTGAGTAAGAGTAATATCTACTCTCCATCAAAAATAGAAAAATTAGCCAGGTGTTGTGGTAGGGTCTGTAGTCCCAGCTACTTGGGAGGCTGAGGCAGGAGGATGGCTTGAACCCAGGAGTTTGAGGGTGCTGTGAGCTAGGCTGACCTCCTGGCACTCTAGCCTGGGCAACAGAGTGAGACTCTGTCCCAAAAAATTAGTAAAAAGTTAAGTAAAAGTAAAGTAAAATAAAATAAAATAACAGACACTAATAAAAGATGGTGAGCCAAAAAATAATCAGTGCATAATTTTCATGACATCAACAACACAGACAAGCAAAACAAACCTCAAATAATCTGCATGTGGCCTGTGAGCCTCAGGTTGGACACCCCTGAAAATATATAAAGAATTCAATACTGAACAATAAGAAAACAAATAACCCAATTAAAAAATGGGCCAAAGACCTAAACAGATATTTCATCAAAGACAATATACAGATGGCAAGTAAGCATATGAAAAGATGTTCAGGTGGCGCCTGTGGTTCAAAGGGGTAGGGTGCCAGTCCCATATGCCAGAGGTGGCAGATTCAAGCCCAGCCCTGGTCAAAAACTGCAAAAAAAAAAAAAAAAAGTGAAAAGATGTTCAACATCCTAAACCATTACATACATATTAAAATGGTTTTTTTTGGGGGGGGAGGTGGGGATATATTTTGCTTTCTGCATTAAGAGAAAAAGAGGACAAGGATATGGAGCCACAGGAACTCTCACTCATGTCTGGTTGGGAATACAACATCGTACAGCCACTGTGAAAGACAGTTTGGCAGTTACTTACAAAATTAAACATTCTCTTACCATTCAATCTAGCAATCATTCATTCATTCATTTGGTATGTTCCCAAATGAACTGAAAACTTAAAGAAAAATCTGCACACAGATGTTTATAGTGGGTTTATTTATAGTTACCAAAATTTAGAAGAAAACACTATGTCCTTCAGAAGGTGAATGGATAAACTGTGGTACATCCATAAATAGAATACTATTCACCACTAAATATAAAGGAAATATCAAACCATGAGACGAAACAATGGAAATGGAAATGCATATTACTAAATGAAAGAATCCAATGTGTTCATAGTTGTGCTGTTTTAGATAGGGTGGTCAGGGAAAACCTCAGAAGAGGTACCATATTTTTATGAGTCCTGATAAAGGGGAAGAGTGAAGTAGTAGCAGTTCCAGATAGAGGAAACAGTAAGTACAAATACAGGAGGAGGGATCATGTTCAGCTTTTTAAGGGGTGACAGACGAGAAGGCCATGTGGCTTGAGGGGAGAGAGCAAGATGGGAGCAGCAGGAAATGGCAGAGAGGCAGCCAGGAGAAAAAACATGTACGGCCCTAGAGACCACCATGAGAACTCTGGAACTTTTCTGAAGGAGATGAGAAAGCCACCTGACAGTTCTGAACACTGGAATGAAACAATCTGACTTATGTTTAATAAAGATTGTTCTTTTGCTGCTCTGTTGAATTAATAATAAACAGAAGCAAGAAGAACAATTAGGAGCCTCCTGGAATAACCTAGGCAAGAAAGGATGGTGGCTTGGAGCAGAGGGACGGGACTTTGGACATAAGAAGTGGTCGGATTCCAAATATATTCTGAAGGTAAAGCCAACAGGAAGTCCTTATGAACAGATGTGAGATATGAAAAAGGAGAGGTCAAGGATAAGAGTTTTGGCCTGAATAGCTGGGAAGATGAAATTCCCATTAATAGACTAGGGCAAGAGTGGGAGAGGAGCACAATGTAGGGGAAACACCAAGAATTTTTAGAACATATTAACACATTCATGCGGAGAAAGAAGGTGTATTGGATATATAAGCCGGAACTCCAGAGAAAAGCTTGACTAGTCTGTTCTTTCCTTTCAGTTTAACCTCCCACAAGCTATTTTCTAAAATGCAGTTGTCCCTCCATACCTGTGGTTTCCCCATCTGTGGATTCGACCAAACTTGGGTTGAAAATATTCAGGAAAACAATACAATTAAAAACAATGATACAATGATAAAAATTAATATAAAATTAAAAAATACAATGCAACAAATAATTACATAGCTTGAAGTCAAGAATAAGAAATTTAAAAGACATTAGTGTATAGATGGCATTTAAATCTCTTTGGAAGAGATCACCTAGAACAGGAGTCAACAAACATTTTCTACAGAGGGTCAAATAGTAATAGCTTGGGCTCTGTGGACTATAAGATCTCTGCTGCAACTGCTCAATTTTGCTATTGTAGCCTAAAAGCAGCCATAGGGCCCTGCACAGTGGCTCACGCGGGTCACTGGCACTCTGGGAGGCAGAGACAGGTGGACTACTTGAGTGCCCAAGTTCAGGACCAGCTCAAGCAAGAGCGAGACCCCATCTCTACTAAAACTAGTCAGATGTGGGGGCTGGTACCTGTAGTCCCAGCTGCTTGGAAGGCTGAGGCAAGAGGACTGCTTGAGCCCCAGAGTTTGAGGTTGCTATTAGCTATGATACCATAGCACTCTACCCAGGGCGACAGAGTGAGACTCTGTCTCCAAATAAACAAAACAAATAAAAGCAGCCACAGATACTATATAAATGAAAAAGCATGAATTTGGCCTGACCCCTGCCCTAGAAAGTCTGTATAAATTTGTTTTAAAAAGGTGTCTGAAGAGTATATTCTGAGAAACCCCAACATCTGAGGCATGACATCTTATAAGGAATGGCATGAATAAGAGAACTGAAATAGGCTTCTGAGACTGACAGAATGAAGGTAGGAAAGCTATTTGTAAGGCTATTTTATAGTCCAGGCAAGAAATCATAAAGATCAGAATTAAAGTTCTGTGAATAGAAAAAGGTAGATTCAAGAGATATTAAGGAGGCAGAAGAGACCTGAGACTTATAGAATGACTAGAGTGTGGGAGGTGAAAATGGAGGAGGAATCTAGAAGGACCTCCCTCCTCTATTGCCCCCTAATTGTGGCTTGGGCAACTAGAAAGATGAATGTGTCACTCACCAAAGTGGGAAAAGCAGGAGGTTCAGAGAATGAGTTCAGTTGTAGACAGTCTCAATTTGAAAATGTTTCTAGGGTATCCAAGTCCACCAATACACTAAGACTTTTGAAATGCAGGTCTAGAGCTCCAGGCTGAAGACATAAATCTGGAAGTTATAATGGCAGGGATGTGGATGGCATGAACTGAAAAGAGTGACAGGAGGAAAACACAAGTGAAGCAGCCTGTGGAACTTTAAAAAGCAGAGGATACTGCAAAAAAGATTCCAGGGCACAGGGACTACACGGTTCATGATGCAGACACAGCAGAGAAAATTACAGCAGTGGAACTAGGTATTGCCCTGGTTTGTGACTATGTAGAAACAGATGTTCCGAAATAAAAAATATAATGATAAACTAATACCACTCTGTACCATAAAGCAGATAATAAGAATACCCATTTGCAAAAGATACACAAACATTCCTACTATTATCTTCACCTTCTCTTTCCCACTAAGAATGACCCACTTTGGGGAACATTGTTTACTAACCATTAATTACAGTACTAAAAATTAATGGCCAACACACAAATCAGCAAAATGGGGCCTCAACCCCAAACTCCATGATACCTCATGCATTCTTTAGATTGAAATTGAATTTAAATTTAAGCTGGCCACCCAAAGGCTTTGGGGGAATAATTATGTCCTTTAGAAATAAAAATAGGATCTCTTTTGTACTAAGAGTCACGTTACTTAAGGTCCCTCACAATGGAGTCCAATCAACTTTCTGAGGTTTACCTCTCTTTACTGTTCTACAGATCTCTTAACACTACATTTACTACTTGTCATTTCTGGAACATGAAAAGCACTTTAGCATCTGTGAACATTTGTTAAATTGTTCCCAATGTATAAAATATTCTCCTATCTTTAGAAGCTAATAAGAACCTGCCCATAACTTAAAGCTCAATTCAAATGGTCTCTTTTCTATAAAATTTATTCCAAAGCCTCAGAGAGACCACATAAGTATAATGAGAAAGGTAGGGACTTTGCAGTACAATAGATCTGGGTTAAAATCCCAGTTGTACATTGTAACAGCTGCTTTGTAATCTTCATTAGTTAATCTTATTTTCTCATCTATAAAATTCAGAAAATAATACACATCTCAAATAACACTTCAGGAAATTAAATAAAGATGTAGTTAAAGCACTTATAAAGAGTAGCCGCCACACAACAGACATTCACTGAATAAAAATGATGCTTCCAGCTGTATGCTGGTAAATGTTTAGTACACAGTTCTCCAAATTCCAAAAAATAATAAAATAAAATAAAATAAGGCGGCACCCGTAGCTCAGTGGGTAGGGTGCTGGCCACATACACTGAGGGTGGTGGCTTCAAGCCCAGCCCAGGCCAGCTAAACAACAATGACAACTGCAACAAAAAAATAGCTAGGTATTGTGGCGGGCGCCTGTAGTCCCAGCTACTTAGGAGGCTGAGTCAAGAGAATCTCTTAAACCTTAAGTTTTAGATTGCTGTGAGCTGTGACACCACAGCACTCTACCGAGGGCAATATAGTGAGACTCTGGCTCAAAAAAAAAAAAAAGCCCTTACTTCAGTGTTTGCCCATTTTGTGGTATCAGTACTCCTTCTATGTCCATTTTTGAGCTTCCAAGATGACCGCACTGAATCCAAAAGTAGGGATAGCTGAGCAGCAGTACATCAACGTATGGTATTTCTACCACGGAAACAACATAAGAGACAAATAACCTTAAAAGCACAAGTAACAATAAAAGACAGTGAAGTATTTCAGAACTAGTTTTCAGTATGTATTATCTTTGTTTTTAATATATATATCTAAATATAAGTTTATGTAATTTTATTCTTTTTTTTTTTTTGAGACAAGAGTCTCACTTTGTTGCCCTTGGCATAGTGGGTAGAGTACTATGGTGTCATAGCTCACAGCAATCTCAAACTCTTGGGCTCAAGGGATTCTCTTGCCTCAGCCTCCCAAGTAGCTGGGATTACAGGTGCCCACCACGACACCCGGGTATTTTCAGAGATAGAATCTTTTTTTTTTCCTTTTTTTTGAGACAGATCCTCAGACCCTTTTTGAGACAGACCCAAAAGCTGTCACCCTGGGTAGAGTGCTGTGGAATCACAGCTCACAGCAACTTCTAACTCCTGGGCTCAAGGGAGTCTCCTGCCTCTGCCTCCCAAGTAGCTAGGACTACAGATGCCTGCCACAACACCCAGCTATTTTTTGTTTGCAGCCATCATTGTTGTTTGGCAGGCCCGGGCTGGATTCGAACCCACCAGCTCAGGTGTATGCGGCTGGTGCCTTAGCCACTTGAGCCACAGGTGCCGAGCCTAGAGACAGAATCTTAACTATTGCTCAGGCTGGTCTTCAACTCCTTAGCTCAAGAAATCTACTGCCTCCCAGAGTGCTAGGATTACAGGTGTAGGCCCCTGTTCCCAGCCTAAATTTATGTAATTTTAAAAATAATGGCTGCGTTTAACAGCTGGCTTACAAATTCTTGAAATGTTAATAATCAGCTTTTGCAAGTTAGTACAAACAAGCTCTAGCCACCACTGAATTATTTCCAAGTTAGAAAGTATATACTCTACAATAGTTTAATATCTGGAAACAATCTTTGAAAATCCAATATATGCGGATATCATATTCCAGGTAATAATGATATGGATTTAGAGATGATCTAAAAACATTCTCATGTGGCAAACCTACATACTAATAGGAAGTTGGATTTACTACTATATTCATAAACAAAATGCTAAACACATTTTATTCACTTTTTATAAAGCAATAACAAAATTACAGGTCTTTTCTTTTGTTCCTGGTTAATTTCAAATACATTCTAAAACCATAATCATGCTTGAGAAGATCAAAACGGAGCAAATACTTCTATGTAACTACAATACTGTTTTATGTATTAACAAAAAAAGTACATTTATTTTATAATAAGTGATTTTCTTGACTCATATGTGGTAGAATGTACTTTAAAAGTAGAATTAGGGCCAGGTGCGTTGGCTCGTGTCTATAATCCCAGCACTCTGAGAGGCTGAGGCGGGCAGACTGCCTGAGCTCACAAATTCAAGCTTGACCTAGATAGAGCAAGACCTTGCCTCTAAAAATAGCTGGGCATTGTGGTGGGTGCCTATAGTCCCAGCTACTTGGGAGGCTGAGGCAAGAGGATCGGCTGAACCCAAGTGTTTGAAGTTGCTGTGAGCTATGACACCACAGCACTCTACCAGGGGGACAAAGTGAGACTATTTCAAGAAAAAATAAAAATAAAAAGAATTAGCCTTGTAACATGAAGAAAAATGCAAAATCAAAAAACACAAGAGTGGAACTGACATGGAGAATTAGTCTATTGTACCCCCAAAATAGTGAAAGCTGGAAACTAGCTTCTTAAAACTTTTCAATGGGTCAAAGGTGGGAATAAATTAACATAGCACATCCCTAATAAAGATTTTTGCAGTTGGTGCTTCTTTCTTAAAAGGTACAGCAAGTCCTCTGGAGAGCCAATGGAATGTTTCATTCGTACATGCCAATGATTCTCAACCCTCTGTGAGACAGTTTGGATATTTGGCCCCTCCAAAGTTCATGTTGAATTTGATTCCCAGTGTTGAATCTGGAAGGCGGCTGGGTGATGGGGTGGATTCCTCACAAACAGGTTGGTGCTGGCCCTGAGATAATGAGTGAGTTCTTACTTTATTAGTTCACGTGAGAATTGACTTATTTAAAAGAACCCGGGCTCTCTCCTACTCCTTCTCTTGCCATGTGACACATCTGATACCTCTTGCTTTCCACCTTGATTGGAAGCTCCCTAAAGCCCTTACCAGAAGCAGAACTGGTGGTCATCTCCCTGAATAGTTTGCTAAGTCATGAGCCAAATAAACCTCTTTTCTTTATAGCAATATAGAAACAGACTAACACATTCTGCATCTTAGAACTATCCAGGGAGCTTTTTAACCTCTCTTCAGAGATCATGATTTAATGATGAGTCCCAGTAAATTCCTATACAATAGATAAGTGACTCTTATGTGCAGCCAAGTGAGAACCAATGCTGTCAGCATGTCCTAGAAAAGAGGGGAAGGTTAACACAGAAAAATCAGCTATACAAATATTCCTTGTATTTACATAAAAACCCAAGAACACTGACTATTATTTAAGGCCTTGTGTTACTGACAGCCATAATCTTTGCCACTTTGAAAAACAAACAAAAAACCTTAGTAGGGGGAAAGGTCTACAAAGTCATTCAGCTCAACTTGTCATGCAGATTAAAACTACAAATAAGAACCACATACACCCATTAGAATGGCCAAAATTAGAAGAACAACTGACAAAACCATGGGGTGGAAGTAAAACTTGGTAAAAATCACTATTTCATGGTACTATTAGAATTAAACATATACCCATAACCTAACAATTTCACTCCTAAGAAATACACCCAAGAAACACAAATGTGCATGCCCTTCAAAAGATTAATAAGAATAATCACAGCAGCTTTATTCAAAATAGCCCAAAACTATCCTAATGTCCTTCAAATATATTGTGGTAGAGTTAAGAAATGGAATACCACACAACAATAAAACAGAACTTCTGCATCAAAAAACACGGACAGGGTGGGCAGAGTGGCTCATGCCTGTAATTCTAACACGCGGGAAAGCCGAGGCAGGAGGACTGCTTGAGCTCAGGATTTTGAGACCAACCTGAGTAAGAGCAAGACACCGTCTCTACTGAAAATAGAAAATTTAGCTGGGCATTGTGGCAGGTGCCACTTGAACCAAGGAGTTGGAGGTTCTTATGAGCAAGGCAGATGCTACAGCATTCAAGCCTGGGCAACAAAGTGAGAGTCTATCTCACAAACAAATAAACAAAAAACATGGACATGCTGAACATTGAGATATAATGTTCAGCAAATGAAGCCAGAACCAAAGAGTTCATAGTGTATCATTCAACTCAAAAAGAAAACCAGTAAGTAATGATGACAGTAGGCAGAAGAGTGGTTATCTTAGGAGGGATAATACTGAGTCATAACCTAGTAGAAAACTATTTCTCTGGTCAGACAGAATGTGCAAAAACAGTAAAGAAAAAACTGATAACCTCCCTCAATGAATCCCCCAAAATAAAAAAAAAAAAAACAAAACTGATAACCTATACTTCATCAAAATTAAAACTTCTTTTCAAAAGATATCATTAAAAAAAATGAAAAGGCAAGCCACAGACAGTAAAAAAATTAGTTGCAATATCTATATCTGATAAATGACTGATAACTCAAACTTTATAAGTAACTCTTGCAATTCAATAATAAGAACATGAACAAAAATTGGCCAAAATTTTAACTTCAGAAAATATATGAATAGCAAATAATTACATGAAAAGATGCTCACATCACTAGTCACCAAGAAAATATAAATTAAAACCACGATAAGATACCACTACACATCTACAACAATGACTCAAATGGAAAAAAAAAATCTTTTGTTTTGTTAATTTACTTTTTCTTTGAGACAGTTTCACTTTGTCGCCCAGGGTAGAGTGACGCCCAGGGTAGAGTGACGTAGTATTATAGCTCACAGCAACCTCAAACTCCTGGGCACAAGCGATTTACTTCCCTCAGCCTCCCGAGTAGTTGGGACTTGCAGCGATTCTCAATCTGGGGGTCGAACGACCCTTTCACAGGGGTCGCCTAAGTACATCCTGCATATGAGATATTTACATTATGATTCACAACAGTAGCAAAATTACAGTTATAAAGTAGCAACGAAAATAATTTTATGGTTGGGGGTCACCACAACACAAGGAACTGGTGTATTAAAGGGTCACGGCATTAGGAAGGTTGAGAACCACTGGACTACAGACCCCCACCACAATGCCTGGCTACTTTTTAGAGATGGGGGTTTTGCTTTTCCTCAGGCTGGCGTTGAACTCATGAGCTCAAGCAATCCACCCACCTCAGCCTCCCAGAGTGCTAGGATTACAGGCGTGAGCCACCAGGCCTGGCCCATGTTTTAATTTTTTAATTCAAATTTTTATTTGTTTATATTTAGATACTTGTTTTATAAAGGAATTTAAGCATTTATTCTTTAACACATCATGATACAAGGAATTTTATGTAAAATAAAGGTGGTCCAAAGTACCTCTTGGCAGCTCTGGTGCCCTGCCAGCCTTATCATATTTAGTAACTGTTAGCTTAAAGTATGCAGTGTTATGAAAACCATTCCTACATTTTTCAAGGGATTTTTCAATAATTTTTGTAGATTGCTAGCTCCCATCTAAAGTGTACAAAGAGAAGTATGTCACTCTTTGTTGGCTGAAAATGCTTTTGTCATAGTTCATGGTTAAGTTCAACAAAACCAATTAACATATCTCAGGGTTTTATTTTGCATAAGGATATTGTTATTATTATCTAGAGTTACACTTTTAACATATAAGCATAAATAGAAGAATTAAAAACATTTATATAGATATGGAATTAGTACTACCCAAACTTTGGGCAAAAATGTATGCATTATACACAGCAAAACACAGTTCTTCATTTTGGAGAACTCCTCAGCAATTTCTTATAAAAGTAAATATATACACTTGACCATATGACTTTGCCACACAACACATAAGCATTTACCAAAGAGCAATTTCCTGACTTATATATATGTATTCATAGCAGCTATATTCATCAGAGCCTAAAACTAGAAAAAAAGTCCATAAAAGGTTAATGAGTAAATACATTGTGTAGAACTGCACAATGAAATATTCCTCAGCAATAAAAAGGAATGAACTACTGACTCATGCAACAACTCTTACTTTCAAAACACTATGTTGAGTCAAAAAAGCCAGACACAAAAGAATATATATTATATGATTTCATTTATACAGAAGTCTAACATACAAAACTAATCTGTTACGACAGATCAACGGTTGCCTGGGGAGGGAGGTGGTATAGGAGAGAACTGATTGCAGAGGGGCCCAAGGAACTTTAGGGTTATGGAAATACTCTGCATTTTGATTGTGATTATAGTTTCCCAAGTTTATTGACTTGTTAAAATTCATTGGACTATATATCTAAAATGAGTGCATTTATATTATATATAAATTTACCTCAATAAACTGATTTTGAAAAAAGGTAAAATTCCATTTTATCACCTCTAATAGCAGTGGACCTATTTTTCCTGCAAGCCCAAAATCTAACCATAGAGCAACCACGTCAGTCTGATAGGGGGAGAACTGATCACAGTATCCAACTACAAGGAGGGACTGACTTGCAGCCCCAAAAACCCCACCAAAAAAAGTGTGTCGTTTTCCAAAATAATGTCTTACCCACAAAATATAAATATTACCAACACTCTTTCACTACAAAAATTACTGCATAGTTCTAAGTATCATTTACAAACATATATTCCCTATTTGATCCAGAGTCTGAAAATCAGAAATATTGCCTCTAGGAGAGTATTTAAAAGAATGGAGAATATCTAAAGAATGGCAAAGCATAAAATGCAATCTGGAAGAAAAAAAAAATCCCTCTGTTCCGCACCACAGATCTTTTATAACAGCAATAGAGACATAACTGGTTTGCCAAGTCAGAGATTAGCCAAGAATTACGTATATCGCATTCTTTTTGGCTGCCCAACCCCATACCCAACCAAAGTTGGGGAAAGCCTCCACATTGTGAGGCTTGGGGGAAGGCAGAGCCTGCCTTGTATTATTTACAATCTCAAGATACTGACAAACAAGCAAATATCTGGAGTCAGATTGCTTTGGTTCAGCTCATGGCTCAACTCCTGAGTAGCTATGAACTTCAGGCATGTTCCTAAAGCTCTCTTTTCTCATCTGTAAAATGATTCTAGTACCTACTAAATAGCATTGCTATTACCATAAAATAAAATATACAAAAAGTTCTTAGAAAAGTGCCTGGAATACAACTATTACTATCTATGTAAAATATTATGTTTCCCAAGCTCTAAAGCACTATCATTCCGACCTAAACTCTGCCAAACCAAAAGCGCTTGCCACGGACTTAGAAACTAGTGCTAAGAAGAATTATCAAGAAGGATTATCACTCATGGGTAACATTAACTGCAGCAAGATCAAATTCCTGGGTTAGCAGTGGCCATAGCACTAGTGGCAGCAGCTGGTCAGTCACCAGAGCCGGAGGTACTGACCATGCAAGGTACATCTATCTGGTGCTAAACATTCTTGGCATCCTCACTGGATCATAGTGAATAATGATTTGGATCAATATTCATAGATGAGTGGACTGGATCCTGTTTTTCCAACGTTCCTAACAATTCTATATGCTACCGCATATCCTCTTAATAAATCCTTTTTCTGAGTAAATGAACTGGACCTGGTTTCTTAATTGCTTACAACATAAGACTTTAACATCAGACTTACAGTCAGTAATTAGATAAATGGAAAATGGTCTTCTAATATCTTTATACATGCTTTTGAGCTTTTCAGAATGTCAGAATGCTGTGAAACTTGTTCGGTAGCTACATGGTTTCCTACTCTAATACCAAGAGTAATCATTAAAAAGGTGGCCTTTACTGAGTTTTTATTAAACACCAGGTACTGTGCTAATCACATTGCAGAATGATTTCATTTAACCCTCACAAGGGCCCTGTGAGGTAAGTATGATTTTCCCAATTTTAACTGATGAGAAGACTGAGGCCTGGAAAGATAAAGGAATTGAACTAATTTAAATAATGTATTCTCTTGCAAACGAAGCCCTACTATTGTGCCCAGGAGTTCCACAAAGACTACACTGCCAAACAAGTTAAATTTAAAGAGGAGTCCTTTTATTGAAGAGCTGGTCTTGGACTGCCTCAATGTCCCAACATGGGGTTTCTGACAGCAGCCCCGAGTGCTTAAGGGGTCGGGTTTTTAAGGCTTGGTCTGCATCCTGGTTGGCACACAGCTGTCCAGGTGCATCGGGTAGGGTAGCAAGCAAGCATTGTACAGAAGCAGAATTTTGTGGTTAGTTAGTATACATCATACGTCTTTGTTTTAATATTTCCCCCTATACATCTTAATTTCAGTACTTTCCCCACCTGGTATTGTTTAGAGATCAGTTCAGGGCCAGCTGGTGCCTCCCAGATCGTTTCCAGGGAGTTAGCCAAGCAAGAAACTGGGAGTTAACTAGAAGCAAGAAATCATTTAGTATTTTTCATTTATCTTGGGAGTGAACTACACTTATTTTATTTATTTATTTGAAAGCTTGACATCTGGAAATTTGCCAGGAGTTAACTGGCGTTTTTCCATTGTAGCCTAGGCCCCCTGGGCCTAACACTACCACAGTAAGAATGTACACTTAATGAGGGCTTACTGTGTGTCAGGCATTGTTCTATGAGCTTTTCACATAATTAACTGATTTAATTCTACTTGCTTTATGTGCATTATCTCAATTAACCTCACAACTACCTAGGACCCAAGTACCTTTATTATTCCTGTTTCACAAGAAAACAGAAAGATTAGGAAATTTGCTTAATAGTACACACCCAGAAAGTGATGAACTGGTGATTCAAACCTGGCCAACTGGTTTGAGTTTTTACCCCCTACTTTATGCTGCCCCTCTAAAAGTGACTGAAATACATGAATGGGACTTTCCAACCAATACTACATACTATGTATCAAACCCACTGCTTTCTTGATGTTGACAACTTGTACTGTTGTTTCTTCTATTTCCAGATCATCCTCCACAGTTAAAGAGTGGCACCTGTCTTAAATTACGCTGTCCATTCACTTCCGCAATTCAAGATTGAAACATCATCTCCATTTATCTCATTAGGGCTTTCTGCTAATTTCAGAGCCCTAGAGACAGCTACATACAGGAACCTCCTCCTCCTAGCAGTTGGCAGTTGAAGAATTAAACCAGCATACCTGAGAATCAGAAGTTCCAGAGTAACAAGCCTGTTGCTGAAAACAGCATCAATTCTTGGAAAATATGCATGCACTACCATCGAACCTTATAGCTCAGTGGTTCTCAAATAGGGGATGTGAGGGGTAGTTTTTGGACAACCCTTCTGCCCCCAAACACTTAGCAATGTCTGCTTGCTGTGGCTGGGGTAGCATGCTACTGGCATTTTGAAGGTAGAGGCCAGGGATTCTATAATGCTGTAGAGAACAATTCCCCCAATAAAAAATCCAACCAAATATATTAGTTATGTCAAGTTGAGAAATTGTAAATAGCCTGATGTGATATTGTTTCTCAGACTAACTGGCCTCATGGGTCTCAATATTTACTCAAAATGTCATATATACAACCCTTTCAATTGCATTAGCGGAGAACAGCTCCCCCTGCCTTCTTTTGGTGGATCAAATAGCATTCCAGCAACCTTTCTCAGCATTACAATAGTGATAACCTGGCCCATAAAACTGCTTACAGTCTAACCCCCACCTGCTTCTCCAGCTACTTCTCATAGCATGCTCTTCCTTCACGCTGGCCAATTTGGACAGTAGACAAATCTTCATTATCTTAATCCTCAGGATACATAGTTACTCCTCTATAACAACTCAACTCCTGTCTAAAGTCCTTTCTATACCTGTTCAAAACCTAGGGCTAAAAGAAAAATGTTCATATAATCGTTTTCTTGTGCTCCTTATACCATAATACAACATTTGACAGTTTACCACTTACAGGTGAATACCACATGGAAAATAAAAGAGACATCATTAACAAAGGCTCAACCAAAGACCAAAAGCTATCTTAATAATGCAAAAGAAAGGCATGCTAAAAATAAGGTTCTTGCTGTTACCAATACACTAGATTATTTGTAGTGAAACTTAATTTCTAAAATGTTTAAAACTATGCAGAAACTTTCTAGAAAGGATATAAAAGAACTTGTCTTAGCCTTTTTTAGACATGTGGAACTAAAAACAGAAGGCATTATATCTTCTAAAACACACACATTTAACACTGTTCTTTAATCCAATTTACCACTAAGCAAGCAAAACCAAAGTAGTATAATAAGATTAAAGTTTTCACAGTTGTTTCTTAAGTCTATTTTTTTTTAAGTGTTCTTTTCTTTTTTTGAGACAGAATCTCACTTTGTCGCCCTCAGTAGAGTGCCATGACATCATAGCAACACAGCAACCTCGAACTCCTAGGCTCAAGCGATTCTCTTTGTCTCAGCCTCCTGAGTAACTGGGACTACAGGCGCCTGCCACAACACCCAGCTATTTTTAGAGATGGGGTCTTGCTCAAGCTGGTCTCAAACCCTTGAGCACAGGCAATCCACCCACCTCAGCCTCCCAGAATACTAGGATTACAGGCGTGAGCCACTGCACCAGGCCTTAAAAAGTTATTTTAAAATGTAATAAAAAGTATTGTGAAACATTTGTAATGTTCTGGGTAATGACTATATATGTTCAGTAGGTATTTTGTCCTGCTACCAACTCTTCTAACTTAAAAGACTAAATTCTTAATTTCAGTCAATTCTACACACAAAGCAGTGAAAAAAAGTGAATAGTGAAAGAATAAAGAAGAGAAGCCAATTCAACCTAACTGTTCCAGTTATGGCTTCAAACAATGAAGTTCACAGTGTTTCGTGGGCTAATTATGCATCTCAACAGAGACCACATTTTGTTCCAATACAAAAAAGCACAAATGCCCTGTGTCAGATGAAATTCTTCAGATTTTTACCTATAAAAAAGTAAGAATTATATTAAAACACATAATTCAAAGTCTTTGAAATTTCCTTCTGCATATAAGCCTACTGCAGGTAGCTGCAGGAGAACTAACCAAGGTATCAACGACATGGGTTTAAGGTCCACCTGTGTCCCTTTTTATACTTTACAGAGTTAATTTCTATAACTTTCAATTTCTTCATTTATAAAATGGAATTTTTAACCTAATTTATATATCATACACCTATTATAACAATCAAGTAACAAGAAAACACCATATATTATAATTACAGCATAATGTCTTCAGTACAAGACCAGAAAAAATACTGGAGTAGCTCCAGTAACACTAATAATTACTAGCACAGCTACTCTCCATAAATTTATCAGTATGGGTACCCTAATTACATTTTTCTAAAACAGACCATGATTGAGAGAGTTGAAATATGCTGTAAATGGTAATTGTTTGTAGCCTTGATTTTTTTCTTTATTCCATCTATCTTGGCAATTTCATGGCTTTAATAGAAAGATGATTCTCAAAACTATTATCATAAATGGATGGAGAAAGCAAATGTAGTAAAATTTGGATAACTACTGAACTCAGATGATGAATATATGGAAATTTATTTCATATTCTATTCTCTTTTTGCATATGCTATAAACATTTCTTAAGCAATGTTTTAATGTATTAGTATCAATCTCAAACCTATCTACATTTTCAGGTACCTGATACATGAATACTCCAGTTTCAAATCTTCTTGTAACTTTCTCATCTCTGCCTGTCATTCTCAAGCCAATCACAGCTGCTCTCTCCTGAACCACGCTCCTCCCACTCTGTCCTCACCGACACTCACTTCCAGCCTCAGAGTCCTCTTCCACTGTTTCTCAAACACACCAATCTTATTTTCACTCTTGATGTTCCCTCTGTTTGGAAGGTATTTATTTCCTCCCAGATTTTCACATGCCTCTCTCCCTCACCTCATACAAGTTTCCTTTCACACACTATCTCCTCAGAAGGGCCTTCCTTGACCAACCTATGTAAATCAGCACTTTTTAGCCCTTTATCATGCTTTATAGCAGTAAGCACTATTTTACATTATATTGTAAAATAACATGTATATCTCTAACATGTCTCCCTCCGCAGTATGTCTACAACATAAAAACCAACTCTTTAACTTGACATTCAAAATCCTTCCACAGGGCAGCACCTAAGGCTCAGTGAGTAGGGTGCCGGCCCCATATACAGAGGGTAATGGGTTTGAACCCTGCACTGGCCAAACTGCAACAAAAAAATAGCCAGGTGTTGTGGCAGGCACCTGTAGTCCCAACTACTTGGGAGGCTGAGGCAAGAGAATCGCCGAAGCCCAAGAGCTGGAGGTTGCTGTGACACCACGGGCACTCTACCGAGGGTGACAAAGTGAAACTCTGTCTCCAAAAAAAAAAAATAAAAATCTTTCCATAATCGGAACCATTTTCTTTTCACCATTTATGCTTCTTTAGATACCTTCTGAAGTCAAACTTACCTACTCTTTCCTCGGTGTTTCTCAATTTCCTTTCTTTACGCCTTGGCTCAAGTACTGACCATCATCATTCATGTGCTCAAATAAGGCTCAGTATAAATGCCACCTTCACTGATACTCCTGGCTGATACTCCTCTGAATCGCCACAGTGCTTAACCTACAATACTCGAAGGCATTATTATTCTTCATTCTATCTTAAAATTTCCTCTAGTAATCAACACGCACCTTGAATGCAGCATCTGTACTCAATTTACTTTTTAGATGTCTGAGTTACACAAAAGAGGAAAGCAAATATTTGTATATTTTTCTTGAATATGAGAAATTGGTATGTGTTCTAGTGTTAAAATATTGAAAGGCAGACGGAAGAATTCAGACTATAATCTCAAAATAAACTAATAAACATCTAGCATAACTTCTTTGCTTGTTTTGTTGCCATTGTTATTAAAAATATACTGTATTTGTTTCCCCAATTTCTCACTTCAAATTTTAAATATTTTTTTTTCTATTTAGTCTCTTAAATTTACTCTTTTCCATAAATCCTTAACAGCTATGTCAATCCTTCCAAGTTTCAGATGCCTAATGTATAAAATGGAGAGAAGAATTCCACAGGATTTTTGGAGTATTAAATGAGATTATATATGCAAAACCAATACAATGCCTGGCACCTCATATGCCCTCAATGAATGGCTACTATAAATAAAACTGGCCCATAAATTTTGAAAAAGCAGATTTAAATTAGTAGCATATTAATAAGTTAGGAGTTTAAAGTGACAAAATACTCTACTTTGGATAACTATAAATTCATATAAGCTTTTAAAATGGGACATAAATTCAGTTTATATTCAAGCACCTGGCCTTTCTTTTTTTAATTACAATATTCCCCATGGATGTGACACATTTCAGTGTGGCTAAAAACAAAGGGAATACCAAACATGAATTTTAATGTTAATTTACAGACAAACCTGAATGATCAATTACTTGGCAGTGGTTTCCTTCAGATCACTGTCATCCAGGCTTAACTCTCTATTGAGCAGGAAATTTCTAGTTTAGTATCTGTAAGAGTGACATTCATATAGACAAAACTCACAGCAGTAAATCAATAACAATATTTTCATTTACTTATTATTATGAATCCCATCATTGGCTGGGCTGTACCAAACTTCCTGTAATCATCACTCAACAGTATAGATTCAGAAAACTAATCATAAAAAAAAAAATGAAATCCATAAACTAAGTACAGTATACATAACTATCTAGTTTCTTAGGACTACATAGAACTACAACACTGCTTTGCCATATGGTAAGTAGCCAAGCTATTTTAGATCACAAAGAATCCTGAATCCTCTACAAATAACAGCTATATTGCTAGCAGGGAATTCCAACTACAGTAGAACCTCTGTAGTTGACCATCTCCCTACATTGACCACCTCCTTAAACTGACCTAATTTTCATAGACCTGGCACGCACCACATGTACATATCAGTACAGTAAGGCCTAGTTCCTTATATTGATTACCTTTGTATTTTGACCAGTTTGTTACAGTCCCTTTGGGTGGTCAACTTATAGAGGTTCTATTGCATAAAGAAATTTATTGAAATGACAGAAATGGAATTCAAAATCTGGATGGCAAAAAAATGAATGGAATTGAAGATAAAGAAGCCCAAGAAATGTTTTAGTAAATTAATGAAAATGTAACCAAAGAACTGGACAATATTAGGAAAGATATAATGGAGCCTAATTAAAGAATTAAAAGAGGCATTCAGGCAATTTCAAAATATAGAGGAAAGTTTCAGCAACAGACTAAACCGTGAAGAAAGAATCTCATACCTTGAAGGCAAGGCTCTCTAGCTAATACAGTCATTTTAAACAGGCAGAAAGGAACAAAAGCAGAACACTCCCTCAGGGAGATTTGGGACTATACAAAGCATATAACATACAAATTACATAGGTATGCCCAAGGGTGAAGAAGAAAATGCTAAAGGCATGGGAACTGTAGTTGACGATATTATTATAAAAAATTTCCCAAACATCACCAGGGCTTTGGACATCCAGATACTAGATGTTCATTGAACTCCAGGAAGACTCACTGCAAATACATCATCTCCAAGACACAGAGTAATGTGGTCAAAGTCAAAATGAAAGAAAAAATTCTACAATCTGCTACATGTAAACAACATCTGACCTGCAAAGGAAGATCCATCAGGATAATAGCACATTTATTAGTAGAAACCTTACAAGCCAGAAAGGAATAGGGATCTTCAAAATACGGATGTTCAGTCTTCTTAAACAGAAGAATTGCCAGCCTAAAATTTAGTGTCCCAAAAAATTTCAGATTTGATGGAGAAATTAAATTAGCCTTGAGGAAATTTGTCAAACCAAATTTGCCCTGCAAGAAGTACTCAGATCTGTGGGATACACAGAGGAGCATGATAGACTCTTACCAGCATAAAACTATCCAGAAACTAAAGGTCAAAGCCTAGATACCACAACAGCCTAAGGTAAAACAAAGCAATAGACTCCTACGTATAACATGACAAACAGAAATCCACTCCAATTAACAAGTCTCTCAGCATATCTGATGTCTTGAACTCCCCACTGAAGAAATATGGGCTGGCTGAATGGATTTAAAAAATACAAGCCAAGTATCTACTGTTTCCAGGAAACACACCTAACTCACAGGATACATCCAGACTCAGGGTTAAAACAATATCCCATGCAAATGGAAACCAAAAGAAAGTGGGGATAGCAATTCTCATCACAAAAAGTATTGACTTCTAGGCTGGGCATGGTGACTCATGCCTGTAATCCAAGCACTCTGGGAGGCACTCAGGCAGGTGGATTGCTAAAGTTCACAGGTTTGAGACCAGCCTGAGCCAGAGCAAGACCTCGTCTCTAAAAATAGCTGGGTATTGTGGAGGGGCACCTGTAGCCCCAGCTACTTTGAAGGCTGAGGCACGAGAATCACTTGAGCCCAAGAGTTTGAGGTTGTTCTAAGCCATATGCCATAACACTCTACTAAGGCCAACAAAATGAAACTGTCTTAAAAAAAAAGAATTGACTTCAAAGCAACAAAAGTTAAGAAAGATAAAGATGATTACTGTATACTGGTAAAGGGAACAATTCAACAAGAAGACTTATCAATCCTAAATATTTATGTACCTAACATAAAGCAAATCCTACTTGATCTAAATAAAATGGTAAAGAACAGCTTTGCAATAAATGGTGATTTCAACACTCCGCTGACAGAACTGGACAGATCTTCCAAGCAGAAAATAAACAAAGAAACACTGGACTTAAACATGACTCTGGAACAAATGGGCTTAACAGACATTTACAGAATATTTCATCCCAATACTACTAAATATATGTTTTTCTCATCAGGTCATGTATTATTCTCCAAGATTGATCATATCCTAGGCCACAAAAACATGCCTCAACAAATTAAGAAAAATACCTGATAAGAAATCTCATTGCCTTAAATTCCCACATGCAAAAGTCAGAAAGAAAAAATCAACAATCTAATAAATTACCTTAAGGAACTGAAAAAGAGCAAACTAATCCTAAACCCAGCAGAAGAAAAGAAAAAACAAAGATCAGAGCAGAACTAAATGAAATCATACAGAAGATTAATAAAGCAAAAAGTCGGTTCTTTGAGAAGATAAAATTGACAAGCCTTTGGCAACATTAACGACAAACAAAAAAGGACTCTAATAAGCTCAATCAAAATGAACAAAGAGAAACAACATACACAGAAATACAAAGCATTACCACTGAATATTATAAAACTCTTTATGCTCATAAACTTGAAAATGTGAAGGAAATGTACAAATTATCGGAATCATACTACCTCCCTAGACTCAACCAGAAAGAAATGGAGTTTCTGAACAGACCAATATAAGCATCCAAATTGAAGCAATAATAACAAATCTTCTAATCAAAAAGAATCCTGGACCAGTCGGTCTTACACTTGAATTTCAACAAACCTACAAATAATTTATACCTATATTACAGAAATTGTTACATAGCATTTGAAAAGGAAGGAACCCTCCCCAACTCTACAAAGCAAATATCACCTGGATACCAAAGCTAGGAAAGGACATTTAAAAAAAAAAACAAACTATAGACCAATATCTCTTATGAACATAGATACAAATATGCTTAATAAAAAGTATTTGACAAAATATATCACCCTTTTTGATAAGAACACTTAAGAATATAGGAATAGACAGAACATCTCAAAAATGATAAAAGCCATCTATGACAAATCCACAGCCAATATCATATTGAATGGAGAAAACTGAGAGGATTCCTGTTTAGCACTGGAACCAGACAAGGCTGCCCACTATTTCCACTTTTATTCAACATAGTGCTGAAGTCCTGCTCAGAGAAATCAGACAAGATCAGGAAATCAAGGGCATCCATTGGGGAAAGAAGAGGTCAAACTATTACCCTTTGCTGACAACATGATTTTATACCTAGAAAACTCCAAAGACTCAACCAAGAGACACCTGGAAATGATAAATAAATACAGTAATGCTTCAGGTTATAAAATCAACGTGCAGAAATCAGTAGCTGAGAATGAAATCAAAGTCACAATACCCTTCACAGTAGCATCAAAGAAAATGAAATACCTAGGAATATACCATATATACTCGCGTATAAGCCGAGTTTTTTTCGGCACAAAATTTGTACCAAGTTCAGGTTTTTCAGCACAAATTTTGTGCCGAAAAACTCGGCTTATACTCGAGTATGTACAGTATTTAACAAAGGAGGTAAAAGACTTCTATAAAGAAAATTCTAAAACACTCAGAAATCATAGAGGATGTAAACAGATGGAAAAACATACCATATTCATGATATCAACACTGTTTAAATGTCTATACTACCCAAAGTGATTTACAGATTCAATGTAATCCCCATTAAAATACCAATGTCATTTTTCACAGATCTTAATGTAATCTTACATAATAATAACACATCTGGAGGCATCACTTTATCAGACTTCGGGCTATAAACAGCATGGTATTGGCATAAAAATAGAGACATAAACCTATGAATCAGGACGATATGAAACCATTCTTATATTGCCATCTATCTTGGACAAAACAGTCAAAAACATACACTGGGAAAATTAATCCCTATCTAATAAATGGAGTCTGGAAAATGAGATAGACTGGAAAAGACTAAAACACAACTTGCACCTCTCGTCACTTACAAAAAAAAAATTCATATTAGACAACACACTTAAACCTAAGACATGAAATTATAAGAATCCCAGAAAAAAAGGCTGGAAAATCTCTTACAGATATTGGCCTAGGCAAAGAATTTATGAAGACCCCAATGGCAATCATAGCAACAACAAAAATAAACAAATGGAACTTGATCGAGGTAAAAAGTTACTACAAAGCCAAGGACCACAATCAACTGAGCAAACAGACAACCCACAGAATGGGAGAAAATATTTGCATGATACACATCCAGAGTTGATAACCAGAATCTACAAAGAACTCAAGCAAATGAACAAAAGAAGATCAAAGCATCCTATTTAAAAAATGGGCAAAAGACATGAATAGAAATTTTTCCAATGAAGACTAATGGCCAATGAACACATGAAAAACACACTCAACATCTCTAATCAACAGGGAAATGTGAATCAAAACCATACTCAGCGCCCATTGCTCAGATAGTAGGGCACCAGCCACATGCACCGAGGCTGGTTAGTTCAAGCCCAGCCCAGGCCTGCTAAACAGTGTCAATTGCAACCAAAAAATAGCCGGGCATTGTGGTGGACGCCTGTAGTTCCAGCTCCTTGGGAGGCTGAGGCAAGAGAATCGCTTAAGCCCAAGAGTTGGAGGATGCTGTGAGCTGTGACACCATAGCACTCTACCAAGGGTGACATAGTGAGACTCTGTCTCAAACAAACAAAAAACCATAATGAGATATCACCTAACCCCAGTGAAAATGGCTCAAATTATAAAGTCTCAAAGCAACAGATGCTGGTGTGGATGCAGAAAGAAAGGAACACTCATACACTGTTGGTGGGACTGCAAACTAGTACAACCTCTATGGAAAGCAGATTGAAGACACCTCAAAGAATTAAAAGTAGAACTACCATTTGATCCTGTAATCTCACTACTAGCCATTTACCCAAAGGATAAAAAGACATTTAATAAAAGAGATGCTGTACTTGAAATGTTTATGGCAGCACAAGCACAAATATGTGGCAACAATCCAAGTGCTCAATACATGAACAGATTAATAAAACGTGGTATTTGTATACCATGAAATTCTTTTCAGTCTTAAATTAAGATGATGATCTGGTATCTTTGGTAACAACCTGGATGGAATTGGAGACCATTCTCCTAAGTGAAGCATTATAAGAATGGAAAAATAAGCACCACACGTACTCAACACTAAATTGGAATTAGGGGATCAACACTTTAAGTGCTCATAGGGAACAAAACTCAGTGGAATTCAAGTAGGTGGGAGGGGGGAGAAAGGGATAAATTCACACCTAACAGGTACATCACAAACTTTCTGGGTGAAGGGCACATTTATAACTTCGACTTAAACTATATAAAAGTAAACTATGTAACCAAAACATGTATACCCCCATAATATTCTTAAATAAATAATAAAAATATATATATCTGCTAGACTTTCTCTAATAGAATACTCTGCAACTAATAAAAATAATAACATACATATATACATTTACATAGGAAAATATGAATGAATCGTAAAATAAAAATATAAATGGGAAACGTGTAAAAGAAGTGTATACACAAAAGTCCATGTTAGAACCTAAAGTGAAAATTAAGTCTCTTGACAGCTTGGAATTTAAGCCTCTTTCTTCTAAGCCTTTTTTTTTTTTTTTTTTTAAATATATTTAGGAAGGGTGCTATATATATATTTTAATATAATCAGGAAGGCAGACACTGATGGTTGAAATTGACTTTGAGATTTCTGTGAGTTGAGAGTGTGACAACACACAGCTAAAATGTAAATACTTAAATATAACACATTATTCGTTTACTAGACATAATGTACATATTGCAAGGGAACAAAAGTGAGGCATCTGTCAATGAGGAAAATGAAAATGAGATCTTTTCCTTAAACTACAAATCAGTAAACAGTGGAATCACAGTGAAAATTTACACAATTGTCTTAAATTTACACAATGATCACAAGTCAAAAAAAGACTTACTTGACTGTAAAACTAAATTAACAGGTATTAACAAACCCAAAGAAAGAGTGTACCAGTCAGAAAAGATGTCGGTTTACTATAGGAAGATAGGCAAGGTTGAATCACAGGTAAAGTTTGCCTTTGTCAACTTAAACATGGTATACTTCAGTGGTTCTCAAACTTTAGTATGCTTCAAAATTAGCTGGAAGGCTTGTTAATATACATAGCAGGAGGCCTTACCCTCAGATTCTTATGGCCCAAGAATTTACATTTCTGACAAGTTCCTAGATAATACTGCTGCTGGCTAGGGAACACGTTGAGAATCACTGGTCTATAGGTGCCATAGTTTTCTACTGCTGTGTAACCACAAACTTAGCAGCTTAAAATGACACCCATTTATTAGTTCACAGTTCTATAGGTCAGAAATCTGGAAAAGCATGGCTGAGTTCTCCATTAAGACTGAAATCAAGGGGTTGGCAATGTTCTTATCTGGAGCACAGGGTCCTCTTTTCAAGCCTCTTTTTATTGGCAAGATTCATTTCCTTGTAGCTATAGGACTGAAGCCCTGTTTTCTTGGTATCAGCCAGGGACTATTATCAACTCAGGCAGGTTTTTCACAGGTCCAGAGAGGGTGCCTTCAGGGAAGAAAACACACTAGTCTGGCTGACTCAAATGTTTTTAGTCTATGAAGCAAATTAATTTCTTTCAGGAGATTAATAAATCAGCATTCTAGTTACATACAACAGCCTCTGTGAACTTATTTAATGTGGGTCTCTGGTTGCTGTATTGATCAGATTGGGTTATTAGCTGGGATCCAGATCCTGAAATGAAGATAAATTCACAAACATGAAAACTAATTTTGAGGACCAGACTAGGCAGCTAGCCCACCCCCAGGCATCATGTCTCTATTCCTTTACTACTGTACTTGTTTTTCAGACTTCTCATTATATAGCATATACTGGATTAAAGCCACAGTTAAAATTAAAATGGAAAAGATCTCAGAAATTTAAAAAAAAGTTTCAAAGTAAGTCTTTCTAAGCATTAACTCAGGGCCTACTACATGCAAACACCCACTATAAATGTGTTTATGTGTGTAGTCTCCTTTAACCCTCAGGACAGCACTATGATGATATACATGAGCTCTATTTTACAAAGAAAGAAGACTCATGCAAAAGAAAAGATATCCCCTACTCTTAGATAGGATGACAACATTATAAGATACTAATTTCTCCATTAGTTAATTTATAAATTTAATGCAAAGCATAAAAATACAAGCAAATTATTTTATAAAATTTGGCAAGATGACACTAAAGTTGATATAGAAAATCAAACATGAGGAATAGCCAAGAAAACACTAAAAAAGGAAAACTACAAGGGAGACTACCTTTATCAGACATTCCAACATAAAGATTAATAATCATCTATAATTAAAGCAGTGTGGGAGTAATATATGAACAAAGAGATAAGTGGAACAGAATAAAGTCTAGAATTAAACCCAAATATACACAGAAATTTAGAACATAATAAAAGTGCCATCACTTATCACCAAAGTACAGATGGACTTTTTTAATAAATGGTGCCAAGAAAAGTAGGTAGCCATTGGAAAAAATATAAAATTAGTCCTATATCTCACACCATACATAAAGACTACAAATAGACTAGGAATTTGGATGTAAAAAATGAAACCATAGAAAGTACTAGAAAAAAATGTGAGTGAACTGTGCTTTAAAATCAGTATAGGGAAAAGTTTTCTAATTCTGATTCAGAATATAGAAACAATAAAAGAAAGTACTAATAAATTTGACTACATAAAAATTCTTTTTTTTTTTTTTTTTTTTTGAGACAGAGCCTCAAGCTGTCGCCCTGGGTAGAGTGCTGTGTCATTACTGCTCACAACAACCTCCAACTCTTGGGCTCAAGCGATTCTCTTGCCTCCGCCTCCCAAGTAGCTGGGATTACAGGCACCCACCACAACGCCCGGCTATTTTTTGGTTGCAGCCATCATTGTTGCTTGGTGGGCCCGAGCTGGATTCAAATCCACCAGCTCAGGTGTATGTGGCTGGCGCCTTAGCCACTTGAGCCACAGGCGCCGAGTCGACTACATAAAAATTCCTTAAATTGTCCAACAAAGAGTATACTCAAAGCCAAAAACAAAAAAAACTATGATGAAATAAATATTTACAACAATATCACAACAGGCTAATATCCCTAATATATACAAAAGTCTCAAAAACAAAGGGGAAACGGTTCCCATATCTCAGTGAGTAGGGCACTGGCCACATACACCAGGGCTGGCAGATCCAAACCCAGCCCAGCTGGGCCTACTAAAACAACAATGACAACTACTGCAACAACAACAACAACAAAAAAAAAAAATAGCCGGGCGTTGTGTTAGGTGCCTGTAGTCCCAGCTATTTGGGAGGCTGAGGCAAGAGAATCACTTAAGCCCCACAGTCTAAAATTGCTGTGAACTATGACATCATAGCACTCTACCCGGGGCCACAAAGTGAGACTTGTCTGAAACACAAACAAACAAAATAAGAACAAAAGGGTGGAGGGGCCAAAATAAGAGAGAGGGAAAAAGCATGAAGTCAGTTCACAAAAAAAGATACTAAAAGGGCACTCAAATATATAAAAAGTGCTCAAACTTAAAATTAGAAAAATGCTAATTAAAACAACACTGAAACACCATTTCTCACCTATTAGAGTGGCAAAAAATTTAAAGTATGACAAAACATTCTGTTAAGGAGGATGTCAGGGAAACGGGTCCTCTCATACACTGCTGATCAAATAGGCACAACCATTTTTGAAGGAACTTTAATAATGCATAACAAAATCACATATACATTTATGTTTGGCCGCAGAAATTCTACTTCTAGGAATCTACCCTGGGAATACATCTCCAACTATACAAACACATATACAGACAGCAACGTTCTTTGCTAATGTAAAATAGTGGAAACACGGGAAAGTTACCAAATAAACTGCGGTCAATCCAAACTACACAATGGTGAGGTAAAAAAAAGGAGGAGGAAGATCCCTAACAAAGTCCAAAAATTCTTCAGCCAAGATACACTCAACCGATGGTAAAATGAGAGGGCAAAAGTTTGAGGAAAAACAAGTACTTCCACACAAGATATGCATCTACTAAAAAAGGGAAAGATAGTAGCTTCACAGTGGAAAAACTCAGCACCCTCAACCAAATGATCAAGTAATCACAAGTTAGTAAGACATATCAACATCACACACCTCTTAATACAGTGCACTAAGAAAGACGTAACATCATTTTTTGCAACAAGTTCAGTAAAATCCTAAGAAAACATTGGACACACTCAAACTAACAGACACTAAAAAGTAACTGATCAGTACTCTTCAACAGACCAATGGTCATGAAAGAAAAGGAAAGTGTACAAAACTTACAGATTGTAAGAGACTACAGAAGAGTAACTAAACTCAGTGTAGGCTCCTAGATAGGATCCTGGAACCAAAAAAGAACAGCAGTTGCAAATTTAGTTTAATTCAAATGAAGCCTGAATTAATAATATTAAACCAACATTAATTTCCTTCTCTTATTAATTTTTTATGGTTATGTAAAATGTTAACATTAGGGGAAATGAGGTGAGGAATGTAAGGGAACTCTCAGTGTGCACTATTTTTGTTCTTCAAGTCTAAAATTAGATTAAAATATGAGTTTTTAAAAAACAGTATGAAATTCCGAGCAAAGGTAGAAGAATTACCCTTCAGACAGAAGAAAGAATACCACAACAGGCTAATATCCCTAATACATACAGAAGTCTTCATACTGAGGCCAGAATGAAAGGAAGAAGGAACCTGTAGAGATGGTGACAAGTGAAATGAAAAATGGAAGTAATCTAAGGCAGTTCATAGGAGTTATCATCTGCTTGCCTGTACTGAACAGCAGCATAAACTAGGAAAGTACTAGTAACCCTTTCACCCCTGCTATCCACAATTTAGCTTTACACAGTTCCAGTTACCCACTGTCAACAGAGGTCCAAAAATATCAAATGCAAAGCAACTCACAGGTTTTAAATTCTGTGCCCTTCTAAGTAGCATGATGAAATCTCACACTATCCAGCTCTATCCAATACATATATAGCATATATGACCATCACTTAGTCACTTAGCAGCCATCTCAATTAACAGATCAAGAGATCACAAGAAAAAAAATAGGTTCGGTGCCTGTGGCTCAAGTGGTTAAGGCGCCAGCCACATACACCTGAGCTGCCAGGTTCAAATCCAGCCCAGACTGCCAAACAACAATGACGGCTGCAACCAAAAAATAGCTGGGAGGCACCTGTAGTTCCAGCTACTTAGGAGGCGGAGGCAGGAGATCACTTGAGCCCAGGAGTGGGAGGTTGCTGTGAGCTGTGATGCCACAGTACTCTACTCAGGGCAACAGCTTGAGACTCAGTCTCAAAAAAAAAAAAAAAAAGAAAGAAAAGAATAAGTGCAGTATAGTAAAATATTCTGAGAGAAAGAGACAGACTACATTCACACAACTTTTATTACAGTGTTGCTATGGTTTGGATATGTGACCCCCTCCAAACCTCATGTTAAAATTTGATCCCAGCGTTGGAGGTGGGGCCTAATAGGAGGTTTTTGGATCATTAAGGCAGATTCCTCATGAATGGTTTGGTGCCCTTGAGGTGAGTGACTCTATTAATTTCCTAGCAGAGATGGTTGTTAAAATCTCCTTTCCCATCTCTCCCTCCCCATCCATGTGATGTCTGCACATACTGTCTTCCCTGAGCTCACCAGAAGCCAAGCGGATGCTGGCACATGCTGCCTATGGAATTCATGAGCCAACAAACC
This sequence comes from Loris lydekkerianus, assembly GCA_963574355.1. Classification (NCBI taxonomy): domain Eukaryota; kingdom Metazoa; phylum Chordata; class Mammalia; order Primates; family Lorisidae; genus Loris; species Loris lydekkerianus. Next base: position 38,689 of record CAUYPK010003133.1, read on the forward strand.
TCTTTTCTTTAATAAATTACCCAGTCTCAGGTATTCCTTTAAATTAGAAAAACAAAAATGGACTCAGACAAGTATATTCTTATAATTGTTCTATTTTATTACTAGTTGTCGTGGTTAATCCTTTACTGTATACATAGGACTAGGTACTATCCAGGATTTCAGGCAGGGACTACTATAAATCATTATCATTCAGCTCTAGAAAAGACCAAATACGAAAGGCAGAGAGAGAAACATGAAATCAAATTTCTGAGAATTACATATATAGGTACCAAAACTATGTTATTCACATTCTTAAGGTGCTATGATCTACTTCATTTTTGGGAAAAGGTCTGCTTGCTTATAACTTTGATAACTTAAAATACATGGGAGTGACAAGATTTAAAACACTATAACTTGTGCTGTTTAAGATATACATTTTCTGACCTTTACATGAATTCAGTTATCATTAAAAAGTGTCTTTAAGAAAGAATGATAAACTACTACTACAGAACTACCACTAATGTTCAGACTTCACAGGCCAGTTATATTGGAGGCCAAAACTGCCTCAAGGCATCTCTGGGGTTCTGCTTTTATAAATCTGCCAAAGGTATTCATTAACCAATATGTGTAAGAATCAAAGTCCTGTGATGTTGATTACTAATTAGCATTTATTAAAATGCATAAATAATATCATCTAAAGTTTATAATTCATCCAACTGTGGCTGTTTTGATTTTATTATAGAAATTACATTCTGACTTCTATAAACTAAATAGATAATATGTACAGAAGGAAACCACTTAAGAACTTCTCCCAGATTTAATGAGGGAGAATTTCATACTCTACAATTCTACATGTATTTAGTGTCTTCTCAGAACTCAGGAGAGGGTAGGAAGTTTGCCAGGCTTCCTAACGATAAGAGGGAACAAAAGACTCCATGAACACCAGAAGAAAATTAAAAACATCTTCACAACAACACCTTTCTAACAACACTGTTTAAAGACTCAGAGTCTAATACTAAAGGACTTATGGGAGGAGTGCTGTTGAACACAAATCATAACTTGACTTTTCCAAATGAAGGTACTCATTTAACATAGGAGGCGTTCCCAAGACACAGGAAGGCAGATATAAACAGGACAGACATAAACAGGATGAACAAGACACAGCATACTGAAAGATGAATTTATACTTTTTAATTAAAATAGGAATGATATAATGGAATCTAAAGCAAAATTTGTTTGACTAAAATAATACATATAAACTTTTAAAGAAATTTACTGAAGTTTTATAAAATACGAGTCTTCAATGAAATATCCAAAGAGTTATTATCCTTTCTACAGGTATGCCAGCAAAAGAAATTTGAGCTGTACTAAAATAATATATGGAAATAAGGAGTTCTGACTGGTGAGCCAAGAATGATAGTAACGAGGTAAACAGAGAACATTAAGACCAAAAATTAGGAAACTTGAGCTTGCTTTGATGTGATCTTTCTTAGTTTTAAACTGTTAAGTTGTTGGTAATCCTAGAGACTGGTTACCATGGTAAGGATTCAAGAAAATGGCTCTATTCTTTCATTTTGAGTGGAAGCCACTGGAATTTGCCCATCTTGTCACGTTCATGGGTATACAGTAAGAGACTGGTACATCTTAATATTTTTATGTTACCATAATAATATACTTATTTTGAAAGTAATTTTTAATTTTCTTTAGCCAAAATTTCCCCAGATTTTTATATCACCATATCTTTTTTCCATACTATTTAAACATTAAATACAGAATTTGTTAGAAGTTAAAAGGAAAAAATACATTCTTTCTGTTGAATAATGCCACATTTTATTTAACTTAAAGATTATTAACCTTTTGATGGCTTGGCACCCGTAGTTCAGTGGTTAGGGCGCCAGCCACATGCACCTGTGCTGGTGGGTTCAAACCCGGCCAGGGCCTGTTAAACAATAACAATAAAAAAACAATAAACAAACAATAACAACAAAACAATAATAAAACAATAAATTAAAAAACAATAACAAAAAAACAAAAGAAATAGCCAGGTGTTGTGGTGGGCACCCACTACTTGGGAGGCTGAGGCACGAGAATTGCTTAAGCCCAAGAATTTGAGGTTGCTGTGAGCTGTGACAGCATAGCACTCTACCGAGGGCTACATAGTGAGACTCTGTCTCAAAAAAAAAAAGATTGTTAACCTTTTGAATACCAATAATTGACTTTGCTGGAGGTCAGTTTTATTTGTAGGTCCTAAAAAAGCCCTGAGTTCTCAATAGAAAAATATGTTTTATAAACTATAATAAAGCTCTCACTTAATCTGAAACTTATACGTCTAATTCAACATCTTTATGATATCCAGAAAGCAAGTGGATTTTGAGAGACAACCAATAAAAATAGGTTTACTTACATTCAGAAAATAGTGCTTATCAATATAACTTGAAATTTGTCAAAGACTTGTTTTAATTTCATAATTCAACATTAATTTTCAAGTTGAACTGACCTGTTTACAATAAAAATTGAGTTAAAATACAAGGTGTTGGCTTGGTGCCTGTGGCTCATGTGGCTAAGGCGCCAGCCACATACAGCTGAGCTGGAGGGTTTGAATCCAGACCGGGCCCGCCAAACAACAATGATGGCTGCAACCAAAAAATAGTCAGGCTTTGTGGCAGGCTCCTGTGGTCACAGCTACTTAGGAGGCGGAGGCAAGAGAATCTCTTGAGCTCAGGAGTTGAAGGTTGCTGTGAGCTGTGATGCCACAGCTCTCTACCCAGGGCCAACAGCTTGAGGCTCTGTCTCCAAAAAAAAAAAAAAAAAAAAAAACCAAGGTGTCCATAAAGGTCATGTGCAATTTAAAATAATTATGGACACCTTGTATATAATGACTCCATTAGATAACTCCATGTCTAGAGCTGAAAATAATATAAATATTATGAAACAATTAATATAAAATAATAAAACAATTTTGTGTTCTATAATAGTTTTCCTAACAGAAAAAAAAACCTTTTCTCTACTGTCCAATGCAAATGAACTGAAAATGGCTTACCACACAGTATGTTCAAAGCATATCACGTTTTTCATAAACAGAAAAACAAAATAAAAAGACCTAATATAATACAGAATGATTTATATTATATTTCTGTCTTTATGTTAACAGCTACCTGGTATGTATAAAAGCTATTTTGCTACAGACCTACAAGTCCTTTTAGATAGTGATAAATTCATTTCAAGTTGCTCATTAAGATGAACACATCAGTCTACAAAATTCAAAAAGTAGAACGCCCTGACAAAATATAGTTAATTCTTAATCATATGTGGTAATGAGAAACGATTTAAAAGTCAACCTAACAGATAATCAACTGTGGCTATGCCTAGCCCTGCCACCAGAATCAACCAAGAAAAAGAAATTAACTGTTTGGAAAAGTCTGTTTAATTTCCCCATTCACACCGTGATACAGTGAAATCAATGAAAAGTAAAATGATATGACCCTCAAAACTAAATTACTCTCTGAAAGGAAAACTACGAGTAAATAAACTCTAAGTTATTCGGTGTACTATGGCCTAATTCATCATAGATTGCTAGCTGAGCTCCAGAATATAAGCAGTGAAGTCAACCAAAAACCATCCGAGGTGGCTATCTGTTTTTAAGTTTGTTGTCATTGATTTCATTCCAAGATCAAACAGGTTATCTGCAATTTGGTATTATCTGAACTGCTTTTCTCCCCTCGCAGTGGATAACTGGAGAGTTACTTTAATTCTATTACTAAATTCATAAAATCATATAAAATAAACCTCTCAAAATGTATGGGTAATTTATTTTCAATGGAAAAACACTCACAGTAAATAATCTAAGAATATAGCTTAGATTCAGACGGTTATAGATAGAACTATTTATAGACATGTATATACAAGTTAGTGCTTTGTCTGCTAAGAGGGCCTAGAAACAATGGCACTTCAATAGCAATGAACACACATAGTGCCCAGTTGCTGGTTTCTAATACCATTCTCCATAAAAACAATCAATGCTCCCTAAGAAATGGCTGATTCTAGACCTGGAGGAGGGAACATACAAGATGAACCTGGAGTACTTTAGCAGTGTGAGAAAATTTAAAAAGTGCTCAAAATCAAACAAACTAAACACCACCACCAACAACAAAAAATCTTACAATGATGGAAGTTATTATCAAAGGAATACGGAAAATAACAAAAAGAGCTCCCATTGGCCAACAGCTCCAATTGCTCACATTGAAACAATTTGAGCAACAAAATGAAGTAGTACTATATTATAACCCAGTATAAAATAAATATCCATGCGTCAATATTGATAGAAATAAATGAATGAATGAATCAATAAATGAGAGAGAAGAGATAAATATCCCTTATGTAAGATTTCTAAAGAATTAATGTAGACACTCTACCCTTCTGAAGGTGGAGCATAATTCCCACTCCCAAAGCATGTGCTTCACATAGAGACTTTATTCTGAAAAGTACAGCATGCAGAAGTAAAGGGAAAAAGAGTGACTTTACACTGGACAAACTAACAAACACTACCTCTAGCCAGGTGATCAAGATTACCATAAACAGTGCTAAATCATATTAATTGTATGTGTCTTTATATGATGTCATGGGAATGGCACTTCACCCCTGTACTCTTCCTTCTAAAAAATACATTACTCAATCTAATCATGACAAAAATATCAGACAAGTCCCAACTGAGGGACAGTCTACAAAATCCTTTAACCAGTAATTTTTTTTTTTTTTTTTTTTTGAGACACAGTCTCACTCAGTCGCCCTGGGGTTGAGTGCCATAGTGTTATTGCTTACAGCAACCTCAAACTCTTGGACTCAAGTGATCCACTTGCATCAGCTTCCCAAGTAGCTGGGACTACAGGCACCCGCCACAAACCCCTGATTCTAGACCTGGAGCAGGGAACATATAAGAACATATTTTTAGAGACAAGGTCTCACTCTTGCTCAGTCTGATCTCGAACTTGTGAGCCCAAGTGATCTGCCCATTTTGGGCTCCCAGTGCTAGGATTACAGGTGTGAGCCACTGCACCCGGCCTTGACCAGTAATCTTCAAAACTATCAACTTGTAATCAAAAACAAGGAAATATGAGATACTATCAAAACCAAGAAGACATATGACTACTAAATGTAACATGGTATCCTGGAACAGAAAAAGGGATATTTGGGGGAAACTGAGGCAATTTGAATAAAACATTTATATAATATTTAAAATAATTTTTTGTATGAAACAAAATGTATGTACATTGAATCATCTGAAAACAAAGGTGTCACTATCGCAGCCGCTCGGGGACAGTCTGTGACGGTATGGCATCACTGTTATTCCTGACTCTGAATTTATATGCTAGCAATAACTGACTATTTTCTTACATACAGAGACATGCCATTTTATTATGGATGTGCACGTAGGAGATAATTTGACAGTGTGCATAAAAGATATAATATAGCTGAAGGGGGTTGGCAGGGTCTTTTTTCTCTTTCGAATGCTGAAGAAAACTGTATGTTGTACATTTTGGCCTTCACCCATATTATGTGAGATCAGGTGTAGAATTTTCCACATATACCATCATGGCAGGCTTAAAAAAGTTTCAGATTTTGTAGCACTTCAAATTTCAGATTTTTTGATTAGTTTTATTGGGCTACTATTTTAACTGCATTTCAATAAAAAGTCATGCTCAAAATCTTTTAACAAAAGTCCATGAACTGAAATCCTTAATACCATCAACTTGGAAATTCAATGAGTCAATATTTAGGTATTAGCACTGAGCTAGAGCCTAAGGATTCAATAATGAGCTAAAAATGAAAACAAGATGTGGTCCTACCATCATGGAGTTTGTAGGCCATTGAAAAGAAAGATAACTTTATAATCCCACAAATATAAATTGCAACTATGGAAAATGTATGATGCTACTACGTTAATCTGGTCAGGATATTCCTTAAGGATGCAAAACTTCAGCTGAGGTATGAAGGATAATTAGGAGCTAACAGGTAAAGTGAAGGTAAAGAAAGACAGTCCAGACAGAAAAGCATGTGCAAAAGTCCAGCAAAAATGGCAGGTAGTGAGGCAAGTACAAAGGACTAAAGAAGGCCAGCAGATGAGGCTGGAGAGCTAAACATTGTTAAAAAGTTTTATTTTTATCCTAGAAGCAATGGGAAGCCATAGAGGACTAAAGGAGGAGGGAAGTGACAAGCAGATATGTGTTTCAAAATAAATCACTGTGCCTTCAGGAAGGATAATGGATTAGAGAAGGGCCAAAACAGAAGTGGGTAGACAAGAAAGGTGGTTATTTCAGAAGTTTCAAGCAAGATAATGACAATAAAATAAAGTGGAAGAAGTGGAAATAGGAAGAAATAGAAAAATTCAAGAGACACTTAGAAAAGTAAGGTTAACATTATAAAGTTTACTGACACATTGGATGTATCAGGGGGTGGGCATTAAGGATCATTCTAATTTTCTGGGTTTTACAATGAAAAGATAATGGTGTATTCACTGTAAAAAGGAACAAAGAATGGACCAGTGTTGTGCGGGCTTGAGGGGAGACAGGGGTGAACTACATACTGCATTTGAGACACCATTAAGATATTCAAGAAATGGTGTCAACAACACAACAAGACACATAGATCTAGAGCTCAAGGGGGACAGAAAACACTCATGCCCTTAATAAAGCTGACATCTTTATCCTAGAAAAGCAGCTAACTATAATCCCTGAATAGCCAAGAAAAACATTAGACTGAGACTTTGACCTTCTGGATTTAGTTAAACGAAAAAACTAGGGGAGAACATGGCAATAATATTTCATCAGTTAAAACAAAAACTGCTAGGCACCATGGGGAACACAGAGATTTTTAAATGTAGTTCAATAATCTAGTAATTATGTCACCAATGATAAAGCATTTTAAAGTTTTAGCCAAAGTTGAAAATGTTCTAAATCTTCGCTATCCAATAAAGTAGCCACTAGCAACATGTGGCTACTGAGCATGGAAATGTGGCTGGTATGACCAAGAATTGACTTTTTTACTGTATTTGATTTTAACTAACTTAAATGGCCACATGTGGCTAGTGGCTAAGATAGGTAATAGAACAGGTTTAGAGCTTCTTCATAAATTTCATCTGATTCCCAAACCTACTTTTCAAACTGGGAGGGACTGGGGAGGATGAAGGGGTTAAAGGAGTAGAAGAAACTTATGTTCCATCTGTTTATAATATTATCTGAATATTTTTTCAAGAATATGTAGGACTCTAATAACTAAAAATACTATACTTTTAATTTTAAAGGTAATTAGTATGCAGTATACAATAACTGGGAAAAGCAGAAAGAAAAAATAAAAATCATCTATAAACTTATCTTTAAGAAATAATCTATAATTAACATTTAGACATATAGGAAGATGATCTACATTTTTAACCCTTTTGTTAGAAGTACCTATAATACCAATGGTCCAAGTTACTTTCTTTTCTACCCCACCTGCATCCCAAGCCCTTTAGAAATCTTATTAGACAGCAATCATTTTTAGAACTCTACCTCAAAACTACCAAAGATAAACACTTATTAGTCTGCTTGCCTATCTCCCATACCAGCACCACCACCATCCCCCTACCATTACTTTAACTGATACCCAATCTCTATCCCCAGTGTCATGGTATTATTTAGTTACTACAGTGAAAAGAAAAAAACATGTGGAGTCAGACAACTTTGGTTATGAGTCCTTTGATTCTTTTTTCACTATGTGGGTAACCTGGGACTAATAATTTCTGTTGGTTTCTGTGTCTGTTTCTCCATTTGTTAATCAAAAATAAGACAACCTAACACACAGATAGCATCCATAAAGCATAATGCCTAGCCGGAGCAGTCAATAAATGATAACTATTATGAGGTTCTACATGCCTGGCACTGCCTTAGATGCTGAAAGTAGCACTCTAAAATGAGAGGGTTCCTGGCCATGCTGGTGATGACAGGCCACTCACTGGCTTAACCTCTGGGGACTTTTCCACTGGGGTTTGAATTCTTGATCTGTCCTTTCTTATGTGTGTCTTTTACTCATAACACATTACCTAAACCTCAGTTTCTTCATTCTAATATGGTAAATGTTATATGGTCTACCTATCTGACAAGATTAGAGCAAAAATAAAATGAGAATGTATGTGAAAGTGCTTGTAAATTATTACAGATTAAACAAACAGAAGGTATTAAACAAAGAGTTACATATTCCTTTTCTCTAGGGCAAAGAAGCATTCCAACCTGTGTGCCAAGAATGGAATACAGACGTGCTTCCGGCAACCAGGGAGGGCCTGACTATCATTTGCCATACAATTATAATCATTTTTTCTGTGTGCCACAATGCAGAAAAGTTTGGAAATTTGGCCCTTGGACACTAACTCATGCTAACAGAAACTGGAATTGGCCAACTAATTCTCTCTTCTGGACAATTTAGGGCTCACCAACTCTGTCACTCTTAAGATCCCACTCCAAAGGCAATGAGTCATTGTTTTCCAAAGGATGAAAAAAGATCAAGCCTGAACATCAAGGAGGTCCTAGTTCAATGCTATCACAGATATACAAAAATAACAAATCTTAGGTGAGGACATGGCAAAGATACTACTATATTTTTTACAAAAGATTTGAGCAAATGACAATTTCACAACTACCTTTGGGTCTCACAATAATTAAAAAATCCCTTTGGGTGGCAAATCTTTGTCTTTTGAGAGAGGATCTGATTTTTTCCAAATAGATTCTGGTGACTAAGGTGAAGTGATAAAGCCAGGAAAGAACTTAGCACTTCTGTATGTCTCGAGCTCAACTGACAGTTATACTACAGGTAGATTTCAAAGCAGACTGCCTTACTTTGAAGAAGAGTATTCACTTAAAAGGCAAAAGATTTATGCAATCTGAAGAGAAACCAGAGTATTATTCACTTAAATAAATGTTTGTTCAGGAAAAAAAAGTACTTCATAAAGATACCTTATACTTCCTTCCTCAGGAATTACTTGCTAACAGAACTAAGCAACATCTGCCTATATCCACCCCAAGACAAAGAAATCAAGGAGAATGGAATAAGAGATGGGAGGAAAAGGAGGAAGGAAATAAAGAGACAGAGTCTCTTTCAAAATTTAGGCAGGTGCAGTGGCATGTGCCTACAATCTCAGCAACTCTAGAGGCTGAAGCAGGAAGATCACTTGAGCCTGAGAGTTCATGACTAACCTGAAAGATATAGTGAGACATCATCTCAAAAAAAGAAAGAAAAGAACAAAAAGAAAAGGAAAGAAAAAACTAAAGAAACAAACAAAAAAAAAAAAGAAGAAAAAAAAGAAAGAAAGAAAATCAGCCAGTGATTTTCTAGCCATTCTAGAATGCTAGAATCCCTGCATTCTACCTGTCCCTGGTCCCCAAACAGGCCATTTACCTGGAAAAATAACAGCTTCACAAACAAAACTGTTTTCACTAACTTCAACAAGACATTTCAAAATTTAGGCAGGTGCAGTGGCATGTGCCTACAATCTCAGCTACTCTAGAGGCGGAAGCAGGAAGATCACTTGAGCCTGAGACTAACCTGAAAGATACAGTGAGACATCATCTCAAAAAAAGAAAGAAAAGAACAAAAAGAAAAGGAAAGAAAAAACTAAAGAAACAAAAGAAAAAAAAAAAAGGAAAGAAAGAAAGAAAGAAAATCAGCCAGTGAGATATCCCCAACTTATTCCAAAAAGTATATAATGAAAGCACTGCAGAAGCTGTCTATAGTTACAGTCTGGAGTCAGACAACTGAAGTTCAAATCCTGGCTCCACTGGTGTAATTCTGAGCAGATTACTTTAGCTTCCGTTAATCATTTAGTTTCACTTTCTTCATCTATAAAAATGAAGATTTTAGCTGCTTTATAACGTGGCTAGCAGCAATAGATAATAATGTAAAGCATTTAGCATAGTGCCTGATGCAAAATAAGCAAATAAATATAAACGTTAAGGTGTTAGACACAATCTTCTGAATTTGTCATTAACTTAGAATGACACTTAGTACAACCTATTCTTTCCAAAGATGCCAACTGCCCCCCCAATGAGAATGTTAGAGGAAAAATTATTTCATCTTAAGAGCAAAAGAAACTGGTTATTCAAAATAGGTGTCTTCAAGTTGCCATTTGATTAAAAAATAGTTTCAGACCTTTAGAACGTCAACCCTCAATAGAAAACACTTTACAACCAAATAGTAAGTCCAAATATTCAGTTTAACACTTACAGTAAGCTTGGAAGAATACAATTTATTCATGAGAGAAATAATCATCAAAATGCCTAATACAGGGCTCTTTGCCTACTTGCCGTGGCAATGGAGACCTCTTCACTGTCTGTAGTGAACACCTCTTGATTTTACTCTTTACCTTTTTCTTTCTCAATAACCTTTGTTCCAAGATTGCCTTAAAAAAAAAAAAAAAAAAAAAAAAAAAGCCTGGGCCGCACCTGTAGCTCAGTGAGTAGGGCGCCAGCCCCATATACCAACCTGCCACTGGCCAAACTGTAACAACAGCAACAAAAATATATAGCCCGGCATCGTGGCGGGTGCCTTTGGTCCCAGCTACTCAGGAGCCTGAGGCAAGAAAATCGCCTAAGCCTAAAAGCTGGAGGTTGCAGTGAGCTGTGACACAACAGCACTCTACCAAGGATGACAAAGTAAGACTCTGTCTCTAAAAAAAAAAAAAAAAAAAAAGCCTAATACAGAATGGAGGGAAAGGGGTTATCAAGATAAGCAGCAACATACCAAAGGCTTATGGACCACACTACTGAAACATGTTTGCCTATCCTAGCAAAGCCAAAGCTTAAGGCAGATACCTCAAATGAAAAATAAGATAATGGCTCACGCCTGTAATCCTAGCACTCTGGGAGGCCAAGGCAGGTGGACTTTCTGAGCTCACTGAGTTCAAGACCAGCCTGAGACAGAGTGAGACTCCGCATCTATAAATAGCTGGGCATTGTGGCAGGTACTGATAGTACCAGCTACTTGGGAGGCTGAGGCAAGAGAATTGCTTGAGCCCAAGAGTTTGAGGTTGCTGTGAGCTATGATGCCACAGCACTCTACCAAGGGCGACAAAGTTAGACTTTGAATTAAAAAAAAAAAAAAGAAAGAAAGAAAGAAAGAAAAATAAGAAAATGAAAGAAAAGTACAACCAGAATTTAAGTTTTCTACTCCAAACTGTACCTAGTAGATTGGTGGTATGTAATATGTATTTGATAATGATAAGCACAGCAATTTATAAATCCAGAATGATTTATAAACTGAATATAAAAAAAAATGATAACCCCTTTCCCTCCATTCTGTATTAGGCTTTTTTTTTTTTTTTTTTTAAATAAACCAATCTCCAGAGCATTGGCCACAGAGAGCGATCCCTAAAAAGAAGCCTCAAAACCACAAATCAGGAACCAAAAGAGGGAGTCTCATTTCCTTCTCTAAGTCTAGGCAGGCATTTAGAAACACTGAAGTTTTGAAGTAGAGAAAGCTAGAATCCCTGCATTCTACTGTCTTTGGTCCCCAAACAGGCCATTCACCTGGAAAAATAACAGCTCCACAAACAAAACTGTTTTCACTAACTTCAACAAGACATGTCTAGGTAGTGGTTTTAATCCATCTGGAAGTTATACGGTATCTCCTTTCAGAATTTGATAGAAAGCACAAACACGTTTTGGGAGGCTGGGGGTATGCACTCTAATAAAACTCTGCATATAATTTCAAGAGTGGGTCATATAAGTTACTGACCCTTAGATCATGGCCTTCAAGTCATGACCTAAGACTAAGACAAATCATAATCCAAGGAAACCTAACTAATCAATGTGAAAAAGAACCGGGGTAACTGATACAGGAATTTTAATCCAGAAAATAAGATTAGAAACATTTTCTTTTTCTCATATGAGTGCTAGACTTGATTGGAAGAGGGGATTGGTCACAGGGAGCAAGGGAAACAAAAAGAAAAAAAAAAAAAAACAGGACAAAAGGAAGAAAAGTAGAATTAAAATATCTGCGGTCCCTCTAAGAGAAAAGCATTAAATGGTCAATTCCTGCATCCTTACCAGAGGGCTGACTTAACCACTGGTGCACATTTCTATGCCAATGAAGTTAACTAAATGGCAGACGTGAACACATTCAAAAGAACAAGTTTATGAAATGTCTTGCAAATCTTCCATTTTTTCCCTTACCAAGTAAGTTAGAAAAATTTATACAATATAAAAGAAAACCAAGTGTGGAAAGGGACAGAAATCCTGAGAGAGTGCCTTAAAGAATTTGCAGGAAGTGTAAAAATCAAAGAGCTCAAAAGGAAGATAAGAACAAAACAAAGCAGTAATAAAGTAAAATGGAAAACACCCAGTAAAAACTGTTTTTTAAAAAAACTCTTTCCTTTTCCTTGGCGCGTAAACAGTAGTAACTTGGCAAATAAAAATAGACCAGAGGACAACAGTACAACTCCTTTTCCAAAACTTCAGCATGCCTTGGACGTCCTCATAAGCAGAGTCAGGCTTGGGACATTTCATAGGCAAGGCCCTGCACCAGTGCCAAATGAACCTCTCGAAGGGACTATCACTATCTCCCTTCCTCTCTCGGCGGCAGAGAGGAAGTGGGGGATGCAGAGAGAAGAAAAATAAAGGTTGGACACCAAACCTGAAGGTGGCTCACTCCGACACTTTTGTCATAAAAAAATCTGGATCGTTCAAGCCCTTTCCCACCCTCCCGACAGGGTGCCGCCCTCGAAGGGCTGGTCCTACCCCTTCAATGGACAGCTTCAGGAGTACAATCAGAGGGACGAGAGAAATGAAGGGCCAGAAACCAAAAGAATACTTGGGTAGATATCGCAGACTATGGATAGAAGTGCCTCGTCCAAGTCCAGAACTGCGAATTCGTAGGCAACGTGTCCGCCCGGCAGCCACGTCAAATCATCTTTTCCCCGCCTCTTTCCCGGCGGGGCAGCTCCGCCCTCACCGGTCTGCTAGGGAACCCGACCGCTCTCAAGTCGAGGATTATCCCTGCCGCTGCTCCCCATAAATCGCCTCAACCCTGCAAGAAGTGAACGGATACGCGACCCAGACCTGTTCCTTCTTCCCCAACCACCACGCACCTTGGATCCTCGGGGGCGGGGAGCAACTGCAGCTGTCACAAGCTCACACAGACCAACCACCGAGGACACTTTGCACCGGCGACTTCTTAACCGGGCCTCCAGAACCAGCACCTAGGGAAGCAAAGCCGGAAGTGAGGAGGCCGGAAGTAGCGTTGTCCTCGGCGCTGGACGGCCTCTCTCTCCACTGAATCTGGCCGGGCCCCACTACGTCTCGATGGTGCCAACGCACCTCCCACAAAGCTCCCTACGCCCCTCTCCAAGAGGCGGGCCCCGCCCCTCCCGCCGCTGCCCTAGCAACCACATCCGGGGCTCCGGCGGTGTTGTTGCCCGGGTAATTTTCGGGCAGCCGGTGAATCGCAGAGGGTGTGCGCGCGAGTCCCACCGCACCGAGCAGAGCTGGGAGCTTGCAGAGGGCTAGCGGTTCTGTTGTCCAGAAGTCGAAGGTCTTGGGGAGCCCTCGGTGTCCCTTCTGTTTCATTTACACATCCCAACCCCAGGCGTTAGACATCCCGCCAACAGCCTGTGAGCCGGAGCCAGGAAGGTGAAGGTGGACGTCGCTCGCCGCCCGGCTACCACAGAAGAGCCAAAGCTTCTTTCTCAACCACCGGAGAGCGCGAAGAAGGTTATTCCAGCCTCGAGGAGTGGGGTGGAGGTGATGGAGAGAATGCAGGGATAAGGGAGTGGACGGGTCGCGGGCGTCTCACCCTCACTTCCCGGTGCTTGGAGAGACGAGACCGCCATGCCTGGCGTCCCGGGGCGCTTTTTACATGCTCTGTCTTGTGATCACTTTCTGCTCTGCTCGCTCGCTGACAGTGGATCTCAATACTTTTCTTTACTGCTCTTTCTTTTTCCAGACGTCTGAGCTCTGCTTTCTTTGCTCGCCCCCTTGCTTCTTAAATAGATCACTGTCTGTCTACAGAAACGGCTGAACAATTCCTTCTCTCAGAGTCCTTCGTAGTTTCCTAAATTGAGGCCTCAGCCTGCATTTCTGAACTTTTCCTATCCCCAGTGTTAGGTAAAACCAGGTACCGGGTGAACTTACAAGAGACCAAATGTAACTAACATGCAGAAAAGCTTATTTCAGGCCTGGGTGCAGGCGGGCTGAGATCAGAAGGGATGTCAGCGGCGTTAAGGAGGGAGGCAGTTCTTTTTAAGGCAGGCTGAAGAACAGCAGCTGGCTTTACAGACAAATCTTTCTTATCGGTGCGCCAAGAACATGCAGCTCATTATCTGGGGCTCTCTGGACTGGCTTCTCTTATCAGGGTGTCAGAGGCTTGCGGTGTAAGCATATTTCTTACAGTTTGTAACTGGAGCTCGGTGACATGTCTCCCTTATCTGAGTTATGTCTGCCTGTAATGGAGTTTCACAGAATGGTTTTTTCAAATCTGAGATGGAATTAGCTTGGTCCACCTAACACCCAGCACTGAATGGAGAGAAAGTGTGGCTCCGCAGTGGTGCTAGACATATCTGAAGCTAATTTACATATTACAAACAGATGGTCCATTCACTTACATCTCCCTTCCCACTGCTGTGCTGCTTTTCCTTTGACAGCCTTGGATGCTCATTTTTACTTCTATTTCGCTTATAGAAAAGTGAATGGTAATTATGCTCTTGGTGGGACTTAACTCTTTTTTAGACCATGCTTCTCACCTGCCTTTACTTGTCACATTAACGGATATGTTTAATGACTAAGTGCCCAAAGGCAGAGAACTCTACAAATTTCCAGGGAGTTTCAATATAGTGAAATATCCCTGACGGATATCTCCCCTAAATCTGTGAATAGTAATGCCTGGTAATAACCATAAATGTTTCAAAGGTAAACAACAATAGTGTTTGAGATCTGCAGGACCACCATTTACAAAAACAGTGCTGAAATCCCAAAACATAAATGTATGAACACATGTATAACAAGCCCTTCTTATCTCAAATGGCTCTGTGCTTAAAAATGAAAAGAATAACTACACATGGCATTGCATTCAAACTGTAACTTCAGTTCTATGCTTACAGTGTATTTTTCTGTTCAAAGCTATTGGTTTGGAGCCAATTTGTCTTCTCAGTTATAAGAAAACAATCACAATCTAGCATAATTACTGCTCTTACTGTATAGAAACAAAGTAGTTAACAATACTTGTAGTCAAGTACAAGCCTTATTCTCAAGGTTTCAGAAGAGTGACTTGGAAGAATTGCATGGTATTGCTCAGCAGTGCTGGAACTATGTGGACAATGGTTCTAAACTGAGCTGGCCTGTTGCCTGAGGGTTACTGCTAGCTGGCTCTTGAGTTTGGGGTGTGCTTAGCTTCATTATTAGACTCAGAGGTGCAGTATTTCTTATACTAGAAAGATGAGCACTTGCTTTAGTTTGCCTTTAGCTGGAGACTTTCCTTGGCAGCTGCTGATGGTTTTGATTGCAATTCAAATGATTGCAATGGACTAGGAACTGCTGGGAACTAACAATGACTTCCTTGGTAAAGATGCTATTAATTGGCTTGGCGCCTGTAGCTCAGTGGGTGGGTTCGAACCCAGCCTGGGCCTGCCAAACAACAATGACAACTACAACCAAAAATAGCCAGGCGCCTGTGGCAGGCGCCTGTAGTCCCAGCTACTTGGGAGGTTGAGGCAAGAGAATCACTTAAGCCCAAGAGTTTGAGGTTGCTGTGAGCTGTGACATCATGGCACTCTACTGAGGGCGACATAGTGAGACTCTATCTCAAAAGGAAAGAAAAAAAAAAGGTGCTATTAATCATGTTAGATATTCTTCATTGAGATGCTGGTACTGTGCATGATTAATCTTCATCTGTAGTATTACTCTGTGTGGGGCTATACAAGGGATTAATTTTCCCATGATTTCTACTGCCCCAAGGGAAATTAGAATGCAGACTGGTTCTAAGAAAACACTTCAACTAATGATGGAAAATAGTGAAATTCTATACATCCTTTCAAATAAAGGAAGCAGCAGCCAGTGTTCTTTGAATTTGGGGGAAATTTTTAGTACTAACCAAGACTTTACTTTAGCCCTGCTTAGATGGAGATTTTTTCTTTATTTTGTTTTCTTTGCCTTCCTTCTTACCTTCTTGTCTTTCTCTCTCTTACTTTCCCTCCTTCTTTCCAACCTCCTCCCTTCCCTTCTTTTGCCCTAGAGCTTGGAGAATCCAGCCTGCTGATTTTGTTTAGGAAGAATAAATTACTACTTTTCTCTGAATTGGCATTTATGTTTGGAGAGATAAGAAAAAAAGCCTCCTACCATATATACTTATAACATGGAGATAATCTGTTCATCTAACTTTGCACTGCTATTGGCTGTTTATTCAGATTTTGAAAAATCAAGGTACTGTTTATTTACTGAGTTTGGGGAGAACTGTATGTAATATCCTGCCTTTCTTTTAGTGACCAGGAAGAAAAAGTGGCCAACAAGTTAAAAGATAATATTTTTATTCCTTTCTGAATGAATAAATTATGCATGTAACCATATATCTCTGACTTAGATGTTGAGTACTGTATATTGCTTATCTATATTTTTTCAAGAGAAACAAGAAGGTACTACCTTCAGATCTTTTCTGTGAGAATTCTGGTGATACCTCAAAAAATTTCATTGCTGCATATCATTATCTTTTCATGGAGAGATATTTAGGTAGCTGATCACACAGCAAGGGAAGCAAACTCTTCATTAGAGGCGGCTGAATAATGGAACATTTTAAGAAACCCCCAAATGGGTAATGTACGAAGTGAATGTGTACAGTGTGAGTTACTAGGATTTCTTAACATTTAAAAAACAATTATGGTAGATACATGTTCAATTTCATTTAGTTATGTACAGGCTCTACTCGCACACTTGATGAACTTAATGATATTAAGGCTCTGAGTATCAGTTCTTTCCAAAAGCAGGAAAGTTCTCTCTTATATTTACTGTGATAACTGGGGAAAACTTCTCATGTGATCTTGTCACTCTTCCACTCAAAAAAACTTAAATGACATTTGTGGCATAATTCCTTCTCCTGGCAATTCAAATTTACCAAAGTCTAACCCCAATCTTGTTTTCCAGGGTATATAGCATATAGTCAACTAAATGAATCTCTCTTTTTATATCTGGAAGAAAACAGCTCAATTAGCCAACTAATAGATAATAGGTATAGACATCAATGCCTCAATGTGCTTCCACCTGCCCTGTAATTTTCCTTCTCCATGCTACATTTTCTATTTTTATTAGTGGAAATGTTTTCCTATCTCTCCATACCTGTTTTATTATGAACCTATCCTTTATCCTCCCTATGAGGATTCCCTCCTCTTTGTTCTCATGGCCTTTAATTCAAGCCCCCATTGTAGTCTGCTTTATGCTGCTGTCTCTGCATATGTTTCCTATGATAAATAAGATCCTTTTTGGAAAACTGAATGTTGGACTCATTTGATTCTCTCATAGCACCAGGAAACTGACTAGCTCTGCTTGGGTTATAGAAATAATGTCGTCTGCTGAACACAAGGCTTTAAGATTCTGGTGCAAAAGTAGAACATTAGAGTTTTAAAAATGTTAACGAGTTATTATTAAGAACTTCCTGTTTTCTGGTAATGACCTCTGTAGGAATAGCCGTGAGTCTTTTCCTCTCATGTAATTTTTAGTATATGTTGTATTTGATGAAATATAATTTTGTATTTTGCTTTTTCCACTTAATATATTATGGAATTTTTCTCATATGAGTAAATTTCTCCTTCAGTGGTTCAATAATATTTCAGCATATAAATATTTCTTAATTTATTTAACTAACCCTTTTGTTGCACATTTAGGTTATTTCCAAGTCTTATCTATAATTATGTAACAACAATGTGAGGAATATTTCTTGTTTGGTAGGCAGAATTCTGAGATGACTTCTCATGATCCTCACCTTGTATAATTCCCTCCTCTGTGAACATGATGGAATATTACTTCCATAATTATGTTACTTGCAAGGGGATTTTGCAGATGTAATTAAGGTTACTAATCAGTTGACTTTGAGTTAATTAAAAAGGATATAATCTGGCTGGACCTTATCTAATCAAATGAGCCCCTTTAAGAGCAGAGAGTTTTTTCTTCTCATGAAGAAGTCAAAGAGAATCAAAGTATGAAAGAGATTCCACGGGAGCAATGTTCTCCATTGCTGAAATGAAGAGGGCTTAACACAAAAAACTAGGCACTTCAGTCTTACAATAGCAAGGAACTGGATTCTGCAAGCAGCCTGATTGAATTTGAAAGCAAATTCTTCTCCAGCGCCTTCAGATAAGACCTCATCCTCAGACTGACATCTTGATTTCTGTCTTGTGAAACTCTAAACAGGGGACCTAGTTGAGCCTGCTTCAACTTCTGATCTATGGAACTGTGAGATTATAAATGGGTGTTGTTTTAAGCCACTGAGTATGTGGTAATTTGTTACATAGCAATAGAATATTAATCACATTTGTAAGAAATTTTAATATATATATAATTATTCTTATGGGATAAAATCCTTGATATGGACTTGTTGGATAAAAAGTTATGTGTATTTTTCAGGCTTTTGTATCATATTCCTAATTTGCTTTCCTAAGCTTTGTACCAATTTATATGCTTCCTAACAACCTATGTTAGGTTTTTGACATTCTGAGAGACAAAAACAAAAGACAGAATGGTATTTTCTTTTGATTTATATTTCTCTTATTAGTAGTGGAAATGACCATTATTTTCTTTATTAGGAGTTTATTGGTAATTCCTCTTTTGTGAATTGCCTATTCTTATTTTTTGGTTAGCTTTACTGTTGACATAGAGAAAATACTCCCTAATGTGTAGTTCACATTTCTGCACTGTAATATTTTCAAGAGGGAGAATAATTAATGAGCCTAAGTTGAAAGGATGAATGCTTCTGAGAAATATTAGCTACTGCCATTACTCCCTACAAAAAAAATCCCAGATGTTATACTCTGCGAGATGAGGCAATATTAGTACCTTATTCTTTTCTAAGGAAAAAGTCTAGTTTGTCTGGTTTGGCATTATAAATGTGATTGTTTTCTAAATAAAGACATGTTGTATCTTACCATGGAAAGTTGTAGCTTTGATTGGTGTTTTTGAAAGAAATATGTACTATTAATTCAAGGGAAAAAGCTAAATAAAGCTGTCATTATTTTCAGTTTTTTCAGTGGGGGCCAGGTGCAGTGGCTTATACATATAATCCTAGCCCCTTTGGAGGCTAAGGCAGGAGGATGCCTTGACACAGTGAGACCCTGTCCCTACAAAAAAATTTGAAACTAGCCTAGCATGGTAGTACATCCATTAGTCCCAGCTACTCAGGAGGCTGAAGGAGAAAGATTGCTTAAGCCCAAGGGTTCAGAGTTCCATTGAGCTATAATGGCACCATTGCACTCAAGCTTGATAGCCTAAACAACAGAGCAAGACTCTGTCTCTATAAAAACAAAAAAAGATAATAAAAAAATTTCTGATTATATTATTTTGCTTTAAGTAGGATGAGATAAGGGGAAATTCAAGTTAATCTTTCTGTAATCCTTGTTATTTGAGATGATAGATTTTATTTCTGACAAATGAAATAAGGCAGAAGGAAGAGAAGGAGGAAGGGAGTTAAGAAAGAAGTTGGAAGATTGCATTTTTTCTTTTAGAGAGTAGTTTTGGTTGGTGTTGTCTTTTCTTGAAAAATTGGTTCTTGCTATCTTGATTTCTGAAGATTAGTATCTTCTTAATAAGAGCAATCTTTTTTTATTTTTATTTTTATTTTCAAAAAAATTGTAGATTTCGGGAAATTACAAGAAAATACACAGGGAGATCCCATATATAAGCAAGATTTTTTTTTTCAGTTGAATGCTCATATCTTACTACTTAGAAACATTAGCTATAAGGTTGCTATTATGTTTACAGAATTCATAACAGCCTAGTCTTCCATGGAGACCTGATGTTGCTTTTTTTTTTTTTTTTTTTTTTTTAATAGGCTTTGGATATGCTGGCTTGGCTTGGTGCTGGGAGCATAGAATGTATAACTGGTAACGGGAGGCCCCACCAGTGTGATTCAAAGATACTGTAATGGACTCGCCTCCTGTAGCACAATGGTTACGGTGCCAGCCACGTACACCAAGGGTGTATGGTGGGTTCGAACCCAGCCCAGGCCACCTAGACAACAATGACAACTGCAACAAAAAATAGCCGGGCATTGTGGCAGGTGCCTCTAGTCCCAGCCACTTGGGAGGCTGAGGCAAGAAAATCGCTTAAGCCCAAGAGTTTGAGGTTGCTGTGAGTTGTGATGCCATAGCACTCGACCAAGGGTGACATAGTGAGACTCTGTCTCCAAAAAAAAGAAAGAAAGGTACTGTAATGTAGTGAAAGACTTGATGTTAAAAAGCCCAGATTCTGGACTGCATTTAACCATGTTATAACAGTAACCAGTGCACTCCAGTTTTACCTTTCATTTTAGATTTTTGGACTAGAGATAATGCCATTTGGAACCTGAAGCCCTGAGTTATCATTATTATTATTATTATATTAGTATGTTCTCTTTTGCAATAACAATATAAAAAGACTGGTTTACTGGTTGTAATTCCTGTGAAAAAAATTCCTACTTTGAGTTGAACAACAAAGGCAGAAGAAAAGTTTGACAAAAAGTTTTGTTAAAAAATTGTGTGCAAAAATGCATTTATCAGGCTGAGGCAAGAGAATCACTTGAACCCATGAGTTTGAGGTTGCTGTGAGTTATGACACCAGGGCACTCTACCGAGGGTGACAAAGCAGGACTCTTATCTCAATTAAAAAAAAAAAAAAAGATGCATTTGTCATCTGGGAAACCTAGAAGCATATCAAGAGGAATAGAGTACCTGTACTGTCACACAGTAGTAACAACTACTCATCAGATTAGGCTATTGTTATCTTGACTGCAGGAGACTCAAAGTTGATAGGTTCTGGTAAGGGAAATACTGACTGGGAAAGCAGAAGTTAGCCCATATGGGCCTATGAGACTGTTCTCATGACTTAAGAAACCTACTCTGAAAGTCTCAGGTCTTACTTTCAGGATATATGTAAGGTGGAATTCTTGCTTCTGTTTGCAAGTAGGATTTTATAAAATTTTCTGAATTGTAGATTGATACACCCAAAGGATATAAGAAAGACAATAACATGTTGATGAGACCGTTTCCATACACTTGTCAAGCACTTTCTTAAGGCCCTAAATGCTGTGCTAAGTGCATTTTACTGGTTCATTCAATGTCTTGAATATGGAACCCTGTGAGGTAGCTGCTGTGGTTATTCCCATTTTACAGATAGGAAGCTGAGGCTTCACATGGGTAAGTAAATGACCCAGGATCACACATAAGCGCTAAATAGCAGAGGCACTTCTCAAGTTTGATACTCTAGCACCTTTTTTTTTTTACAGATAAAAAGTAGAGGTCCTGAGAAGCTGAGACTCATGATCACTCCCCTTTTTACTCTTAGTCTATATCTTTTTCTGCATTATGATCTGTTAATAATTTGTTTATTGCTGTTAATTTTGTCAAGTGTTTTTGGCCTCTATAAATTTGGCTAAGGTGTCAAATGGACACCGGGTTTTTAAACTTTTAGGTAGAATGAGATTTATATTTTTTTAAATGGAATTATCAATCACTTGATTTGATTTGTTAGTGAAGCAGTTTCCTGTAAAGGAGACATTGTCTTCCCATATGCTATTAAAAGTTGAACCTTGTGACTACTGTTTTTCTTTTAGAGAAGTTAGAGGGTACAGTCTGTAATCCTCATGTAAAAAATAGCCACCAAGGATCTATCCAGCATCATTTTTAGTTCTTTAATTTTGGTAACTCCACATTTTCAAAACAGACTAAATTTGTCTGATTTATTTCAGAACTATCTATTATAAAGTATTCAAAGGCAAGTGAGAATTCAAATGCATTGAGCAGAGCTAGAGAGCGTTTTACAGAGAGGTCCTTCAGGAGGTAAGCATTTCTCCTAGAAATTTTGATTATTTTATTTTCAGAAACACATTCCTGTTCTCTATATTATTAAGACCCAAAAATTGTATAAATATTCTTTTTGATGTTCACTTGACATATCACTAAAATTGCTGCTTTCTCTTTTTTGTTGTTGGTTTTTGTTTTTAACTTTTCGAGACACAGAAGAATATTTGCTGGTGAGTTCTAGAAGGAGTCTACCTATGATTTTCTTCTTTACCATGAAGAGACTTGGAAATTAATAGATAACATTTTGTGTAAAAATTCCTAAACATTTTTGACTTCGTATCTCAGAGGCCTTCTGTGGAGAATTAATACAAGGTTGAATGTGTGCATGGATAAAATGGATCATCTTAAAGGATTGAAGTTCCAAAAATATGTCGGCAACACTGAACAGGTTTGACATAAAGAGATTTCTATTTTAGCTTGACTTCCAGAACTCTGAATAAAGTATAAACTGTGCTACAGAACGTTCTAGAAAGGAAGTTCATCTTCTAGTTGGGTATAACATTTTTCTTCAAATCCTTTGCAAATTTTCTGAAAAATAAGACTAGTAGACACTAACTTTTAATACATGAGGTGGAATAGAAGGTAGCAATCTACATCATACTGGAAAACAAATTAAAAAATAAAAGGAAATAAGAGGAAAAGTCTCTACATAAGCACTGTTTGAAATGGCAGAAGCTTCGGGCGATGCCCCAGCTCTTCCAGTAACAGTGAAAAAAAAGAAAAGCCTATCCATTGAGGAAAAGATCGACATTATAAATGCAGTGGAAAGTGGCAAGAAAAAAGCAGAGATTGCAGCCGAATATGGTATTAAAAAAAATTCCTTATCTTCTATTATGAAGAATAAAAACAAAGTTCTAGAAGCCTTTGAATCTCTAAGATTTGATCCAAAGAGAAAAAGACTAAGAACTGCTTTTTACACAGATCTGGAAGAGGCATTAATGAGGTGGTATCGAATTGCTCAGTGTCTAAATGTACCAGTTAATGGCCCAATGTTGCGTTTAAAAGCTAATGATTTTGCCCAGAAACTGGGTCATAATGATTTTAAGTGCAGTAATGGTTGGCTGGATCGTTTTAAATCCAGGTATGGTTTAGTATTCAGAGCTCAACCTGTAGAAGCTACAGGTGTATCAGTAGACCCTTCAACTGTCTGGTACCAAAATGTACTTCCTTATTATTTAAATGATTATCATCCTCAAAATGTTTTTAATATAAAAGAGACTGGGCTACTTTATCGAATGCTACCTACAAATACATTTGCATTTAAAGGAGAAACGTGCTCAATTGGAAAGTTATGCAAAGACAGAATAACTCTGGTGGTTGGGACAAACATGGATGGCTCAGAGAAGCTTCCTTTGCTTATCATTGGAAAAAACAGAAATCCACATTGTTTTAAAGGTATAAAATCATTGCCTGTGTGTTATGAAGCTAACAAAATGGCATGGATGACGTCAGATCTGTTTGAACATTGGATGAGGAAGCTTGATGAGAAATTTCAAGCCCATCAGCGAAGAGTGGTGATTTTTGTTGATTCTTTTCCTGCTCACCCAGAGGTAAAGAACCTTAAGTCCATTGAGTTAGCATTCTTTCCATCATGTTTATCTTCTAAATTTATAGCTATGAAACAGGGGGTTATTAAAGACCTTAAAATCAAATATCGACATTGTCTAGTTAAGAAATTTTTAAGCTCTGTTGAAGGCAGCAAAGAATTTACTTTTTCACTACTAGATGCAGTTGATACGTTACATCTTTGTTGGAGGGCTGTAACTTCAGAGACTATTGTTAAAAGCTATGAAGAGGCAGGATTCAAATCTCAAAAGGGAGAAAGCAACACAAATGCAGAGAAAGATACTAGTAATGATTGGGTTGCCGATGCACTGGGAGCAGGGGTGGAATTTCCTGCAGGTTTATCTATTGAGGAGTATGCTGCCTTGGATGATGATTTGGAGACATGTGAAGCAGCACCAAATGACGATACAGTCTTGACCAAAGAAAGTAAATCAGATGAAACTGGGTTTTATACTTCTGATGAAGAGGATGATGGTGGATCAATAGACACTGAACTCCCATTACCATCAAAAAATGAGGCAATAACTGCTTTAGATACTCTTAAAAAATTTCTTAGAAGTCAAGATATGAAAGATGGACTTCATGATTCTTTAGCAGACATTGAAAATTTTATTAATTCTTTATCACCTAAGTAAGTATTTATTGTACAACATCTGAAGATTAATAGTTTTTCCTGATATGTGTTACTATATAAGGTATTGAAAGAAAAATCCCTCTTAAACCTAAAAAATGAAAAACTAGTAATCTTTTGTTTAAATTACAAAAGTCTTTGGTCTGAGTAGCAAATCTCCCTAGTAAATAATGATTAGATAAATAAAAACTATAAATTTCTATTAAGGTTTTGGAGAGTAGAAAATATAATTCAGAGGCCTTGTATTTGACACATGTGATATGCATGTCGAACAAAAGGACTTCTATCTGATATTTATACACATTGCATTATTGATTGCTGTTTTTGTTAAGATTATGTTCTAGAAAATTTTATCTAGATTAAGAAACAAAATACTTACCAATAGGTTATTGAGTTTTATAAAGACATATATATGCCATATGTATTTTAACTAGATTTTTAAGAATCAAAGTATTAAAGTAATTTTAAATTTCTTTTTCTCATAAGTAGCTAAACTTCCTAATAAGAAATTATGAATTAAAAGCACATATATTACCACTTTCAAGCTATTTGTATGTGAGATCAAATAAAAGTCTATAACCCTATTAGGGCTTTTTCTACCATCTGTAACAAGAAGATATGGATTCTTCCTAAATATGTAGATGTACCGATGTGTGGTTAATAGAAAAATACATTATTGAAACATTTATTAAATTTATGATATTTATATTTTAATAGTGGTGTTTAGATATTTTTCTAATTTTAATAGCTCAGCTTTTGATCTATAATGTTTAATTTTCTTGATTTCACTAAATTTCATTTTTTGAGGAAACTGTCTTTTCAGCATATTTTGATGTACTTAGTCCTTTTTCTCCAAAAAATGTAATGAATAACATTTTGAATTAAAATTTTGTTTGAGGAAATTTTGCCTATAGAATGTTTTAAATATTGTATGAAATTATTTAATATTCATCCATAAAATCGTCTTTAGACAGTAGAAAATTATAACAATGTGTGAGATTTTTCCATTGTAAAATTTTAAATAGTATGCTTATTTTTTAGGGTCCCTTTTGAAAAGTAGTTTTTTTAAATATAAAACATGCAGATTATTTTATTATGAACTTTTATTTGTCTGCTAAAAGATGACATTTGGAAAGAAAGACCTATAGAAAGCATGTTTATTTTCCACCTGTTGATTTACTCTGTTTTAAGATTTAGTAATTGTAAGCCTTTTAAAATGTATTAAAATTAACGGGGGTTTTTTTGAAAGAAGTATGGATGATTTAAATTTAAAGTATTTTATGAATTATTTGATTTAAAATTTTAATTTGGCACAATCAGGGACCTAAAGAAGCTCGTAAGAGCCTCACTTGTAACTATAGCATCTAACGTATGTTGACCTCTCAATTTTTTTTTCTTTCTTTCTGCACTTGATGCCATTTTGCTGCATTAAATCATACCAGATTCTATGACTTAAGAATTATTGTTTCTATTCGTATAGAGAGGAAATTTAAACCAATGACTTAGTTAAAATCTCAGAGCCAAAACTAAAATGCAGTTCTCTGTCACCTAGTCCTGTATTTTTGTAACTATATACTGCTTATGTGTAGTCTAAAAGAAAATGATTTTATTTTTTCACTTGAATTAGGGGACTGAGGGCAAAGCATTTCAGAGAATATGCTGAACCCATGCTGACAGCACATTCACAAGATCTCTCCTAAGAACATTATTACTAATGAAATATTAGGATATCATCTGATTTGATAATTCTATGTCACTGTATCACAGAGATTCCAGTATGGTTCTATTGAAAATATTTTAAATAACTTTAGTATTTCCAAAGCACCCACCTTCCCTCTCCCCAAATAACATGATTCATTAAGCTCTTATAAAACAAGAATTTTAAAAATGCCTGCACATTTAAATTCAGAAATAACTTTAAGTTGTCAATGTTATGCACTCTTCTGTGTGGTTTACAAATTGTATAGATTTAAACAGTTTTTGGAACACAAATTTTAGAAATTAACTTTTCCTAGGACGCAGACAATCATTGCTACATATTTTGCTGTGAACTTATCTCTGTGCATAATAAATAAAAAGGTACAACTAAAATGTCACTTGTGGAAAACATGATGTATAGTTTGCTTTTCAGTTAAATGTAGTGTTATTTTTGTTGTGCTTGCCTTATAAATTACTACTGTTTCAACAACTACTACTGTTTTTGTTTCTTTCTATTTCATCAAGAATTTAAGTCTTATGTTGAATTTGGGACCTTGTTTCATGACCAGTGGCTACTGAACTAGTAGTAAAAGGTTTGGTCCAGGATAAAATAGGACACAGAGTAAATCAAGGCCTGTGGGTTTCATGTTGCCTGCCTGCCTTCTCATTTGGACGTCCAAGCGAGTCCCAAACTTCTCTTTCACTGTGTACGAAGCAGGTGAATGGGAAGTGGGAGGAAAAGAGGAAAGGGAGAGTGGAAGGAGAACTTTCCAAGCTAATAAATACTTTACGTGTTAAGAGGAGCTATTTTCTTTCTTTTTTTTTTTTTAATTTTAATTATTTATGTTTGTGTGTTAAAAGTGAAACTCTAGAAATCAATAACAATATTTGTATGAAAAATACAGTAATCAGTTTTGTTGATCTACAACAAATTTCAACAGAAGTGTTTTCTGCCAACAAAAAGTGATGTTTTTTTTTTATAAACTTTAGGCTGGAGCTAGCAATTCAGCTGCTGTTTTTTACAGAAATTATTAGAAAATCACAGGGAAAATGTCTAAACAGTTTTCATACAGTTGAAGCTTTAAGCTAACAGTTATTCATTATGCTAAAGAGCATGGCAATGGAGCTGCTCAGAGATACTTTGGACCCCCTCCCACAGAGAGTCATCAGGTAGTGGAGGCAACAGAAAGAAAAGTTTCTAAGAGGAGCTACTTTCAATTGCTAATTTAGTAGGAACTCCAGCTTGGTAGGAATTGGCAGAAAGAGGTTTTCACTTTAGTAGAAGCAGCAGCACACATCTGCCTGCAAATTCAGAATCCACTGTAGGCTTGATCTTTAGGGTACCAGGGGCTACTCCTTACTGTGTGTGTGTGTTCACATGATCTATTTGTGTGTAGAAGGATAAAGCAAGTTCTCTGGTATCTCCTATAAAGGCACTAATCCTGTCATGGGGATCCAAAGTAACCTTAATTACCTTCTCGTCTCCAGATTTTATCACATTGTGGGTGAATTGGGCGTGGGGACACAAACATTTAATCCATAGCAACTACCTACTACTAATAGATATTCACATATTAATCAATTTAGTTTTCTATTTGCTAAAAACAAAGGGCATGTGTATTTCCGAACTTGTTAATCAGCTGTAGCTATTAGCAAGGACTTTTTTTAGAGACAGGGTCTTATTCTTGCTCAGACTGGCCTTGAACTGAGCTAAAGCAAGCCACTTTGCCTCAGCCGCCCAAAGTGCTAGGATTACAGGCATGAGCCACCATGCCCAGTCTAGCAAGGACTTTTTCTTTTTTAATTTCAGATTAATGCAAGGTTACAATATTTGCATTTGTTAGGTAGAGTTCCTATTGTAGTTATGTCCTGCACCCAAGAGGTGTGCCATGTACCCTTTCATTGTGCCCATTAAGTGAGAGCACACCAATCCTCCCTCTCCCATCTCTCCCCTCCCTCATTCCCTTTCCCCCCAACTTGAATTGAGTTTTTCTCTTATGTGGGCATATATTATTAGATCCTCTACTGGCTTCATATTAGATAGTTGCTTTTCCATTCTTGTTATACTTTACTAGGAATAATGTGTTTCAGCTCCATTCAGATTAATACAAAAGATGTAAAGTCCATCTTTTTTTTTCTTTTCTGAATAGTATTCCATGGTATGCACATACCACAGTTTATTAATCCATTCCTGGGTTGATGGGCATTTAGGTTGTTTCTACATCTTGGTGATTGTAAATTGAGCTCAATAAACAATCTAGTGCAAATATCTTTATATGATTTTTTTTCCTTCTGGGTAGATGCCTAGTAATGGGATCACAAGGTCAAATGGAAATTCTCTTTTGAGTTCTTTGAGAATTCCCCATACTTCTTTACAAAGAGGCTGTATTAGTTTGCAGTCCCACCAACAGCGTAAAAGTGTTCCCTTCTCTCCACATCCATGCCAGCACTTTCAGCCTTAGGATAGAAAGGACTTTTAAAGTGTATGACATATACACCTTGAAGAAAGGGCAATATTTTATGTCCTGGAATAAATGACTTAAAATTGAAATATGTCAATTTCCCTCAAGTTAATTCCAATCAAAATTCCAATCCTGTTTAGTTGAAAACTTAGCAAGGTAACTCCAATTTTTATCTGGAAGAATAAATGTGTATAAATATATAAAAAATTTTTGAAAAATAAAAATAATGTAGTATTTGACCTATTAGAAATAAAAACAATATGGTATGGGCAAGAGAATCAATAGGTCCATCAAAAGAATAATATGTGATATCTAGAAAAAGACCACAAATTTAGTATTTGGTAAAAATAGAATTTTTAGTAAGTAGTGAAAAGATGGATTAGTCAATAATTGTTGGGGCAACTAGCTGACTATATAGGATTTTTATTTTTTAAGACAGTCTCATTATGTCACCCTTGTAGAGTGCTGTGATGTCACAGCTCACAGCAACCTCAAACTCCTGGACTCAAGTGATTCTCTTGCCTCAGCTTCCCAAGTAGTTGGGACTATGGGTGCTTGCCATAACCCCCAGCTATTTTTTTATTGTTAACATCTTTATTGATTAGCAGGCCCGGGCTGGGTTTGAACCGGCCAGCCCCTGTGTATGTGGCCGGCACCCTAACCACTGAACTACAGGCACTGAGCCATAGGGTTCTTTATTTTTAAAGTCAGAACAGGGTGGTGCCTGTGGCCCAATAAGTAGGGCGCTGACTCCAATATAACAAGGGTGGCAGGTTTGAACCCAGCCCCTGCCAAACTGCAACAAAAAATAGCTGGGCATTGTGGCGGGTGCTTATAGTCCCAGCTACTTGGGAGGCTAAGGCAAGAGAATTGCCTAAGTCCAAGAGTTGGAGGTTGCTGTGAGCTGTGACGCTGTAGCACTTTGTTGAGGGCAACAGAGGGAGACTCTGTCTCAAAAAATAAATAAATAAATAAATAAATAAATAAAGACAGAACCAAAATCTCAGAGGATTAAACTCTTGAAGAAAAGAATGAAGGCTCAGCGCTTATAGCTCAAGCTGCTAGGGCACTGGCCACATACACCAGAGTTGGCAGGTTCGAATCCAGCCCAGGCCTGCCAAACAACAAAGACAACTGCTACCAGAAAATAGCCAGGTGTTGTGGC
Organism: Loris lydekkerianus; assembly: GCA_963574355.1. Taxonomy (NCBI): domain Eukaryota; kingdom Metazoa; phylum Chordata; class Mammalia; order Primates; family Lorisidae; genus Loris; species Loris lydekkerianus. The sequence goes on from CAUYPK010003133.1 coordinate 68,241, forward strand.
AGGCACCTATAGTCCCAGCTACTTGGGAGGCTAAGGCAGAGAATCACTTAAGCCCAAGAATTTGAGGTTGCTGTGAGCTGTGACTCTATGACACTCTACCCAGGGCAACATAGTGAGACTCTGTCTCTTAAAAAAAAGAAAAAAGAAAAAGAAAAGAATGAAGAAAGAATAGAAAAAAAATTAGGTAAATGTAAATATTTTAATCTCATAGTAGCGTTGATATTTTTAAAGTGTGACACTCAAACAGTTGAGTATATAAATACTAATGGTTAATAAAAGTATGAAAATATTTTCAGCCCTACTAGAAATCAAAGAAATGGCAAGCAAAACAATGGGATTTGGGGGCTGCACCTGTGGCTCAGTGCATAGGGTGCTGGCCCCATATACTGAGGGTGGCAGGTTCAAACCCGGCCCTGGCCAAACTGCAACAAAAAAATAGCTGGGCATTGTGGCAGGTGCCTGTAGTCCCAGCTACTAGGGAGGCTAAGGCAAGAGAATCGCCTAAGCCCAGGAGCTGGAGGTTGCTGTGATCTGTGACGCCACAGCACTCTACCAAGGGCGATAAAGTGAGACTCTGTCTCTACAAAAAATAAATAAATAAATAAAATGAGAAAAAAAAAATGGGAATTTTTTTTTTTTTTTTTGGTCTGTCATATTAGACAAGAATGATAACACCAAACATAAACAATAGCATAGGGAAGTGAGTACACTCTTGTTAGAAAGATAAATTGGTTATAAATTGGTACATTCTTCGGTTACTATAATTATAGCTGACATATATTAAGTGCTTACTAATTGCCAGACTTTGTTCTAAGTGTTTTAAACGTGTTACCTCATTTAATCCTCAGAATAACACCAACTTTTATCCCCATCTTACTGATGAGAAAGTTTAAGTCTAGCTACTACTAACAAATGACAAAACTAGGACTCCAACACAGAAAATCTGACTGAATATGTATGTATCCATGACATCAATTTATCCTGACAAAACAAAAATGTTAAGGACATTTGTTCCAATTTATACAGTTCCATAGTCTGATATTCAAAACCCTGGGGCATATGTGTTTCAGAATTTGGAATTTCTCAGATTTGAAAGAGATTTAACATTTTTATATATCGAATATAATTTGTAATATATGATTTATGTAAAATTCATATATGGTGCTGTGTATGATATACTCTATATGAGGTAACACACTTAGGGGGTTCTAGGACAGCATGCCACAATCAAAAACTAATAATTTTACAGTGAAACTTAAATATTCACATGAAGTCAGATATGTGAAGATTATAAATACTTAATAGCTTCATAAGTTTTATTGTCAAATAAGTTCATGTCAGGTGAGCTTTTATCACCACATATATTATAAAAAAGTTTTCAGAGTTTTTTGTATTTCAGAATATTATGATCCTGTAATAGCACAAAACAAAAAGTTGAAAACTATTTAATTGTTTCTAATAGAATGTTGATTAAATATACATATGTTTATATATTGAACAAAATGTTTAGGTTCAGACTTTTTTTTAACTTCTTTTACTTGAGCGTACATGCTATATTGGTGGGCTGAACTGAAGTGGGTATTTTCTAAATTTGACTTGCAAATTCTGAAACTAAAAATCTCCTCTTCTTGTAATTCTTCCTGTTAAACATCTAACCATTACCACAAGGCTAGAAAGTTCCTTGCTAAGTAAAACAAGAACTATAGCATAATATTGGTGAAAAACTAGACTTGCTGGTTTAGTGTTCTGTAAATTATATGTTCATTTTCTTACATTAGACCAATTTAAGCCCAAAGGAGCCTGCTTCCTTGATCAAACAACTCTTAGCCATCATGTCAAAAAGAAAAATCAAAAAAGTAAGAAACTACTTCACTCCACTTTTACTTGTTTTCTTAGTTGTCAAATCTCAACAATATTGTGGGTATTTTTAGAGTTGAGTCTGTTACATGATGCCTTTATATCTCCCTGAGAGAGAGACTGTTGATTTGATTAAATATTTGCTTAATTGAAGAACTAAATGAAAAGATACAGCTAATCTTGTTTCCTATATTAGAAATAAAGATGAGACTGGTATTTTTTGTTTGTTTTTTTTTTTTTTTGGGGGGGGGTGTTTTATTTTTGAGACAGAGTCTCACTATGTTGCCCTGGTAGAGTGCATGGCGTCACAGCTCACAGCAACTTCAAACTCTTGGGCTTAAGCGATTCTCTTGCCTCAGCTTCCCAAGTAGCTGGGACCACAGGCGCCTGCCATAACACCCAGCTATTTTTTGTTGTTGTTGTAGTTGTCATTGCTATTTGGCAGGTCCCGGCTGGGTTTGAACCTGCCAGCTCCAGGGTATGTGGCTGGCACCCTAGCCACTAAGCTACAGGCGCCGAGCCAGAGACTTTTTTTTTTTTTTTTAACCCTCAACCTGGGCCCATCTGGTAAGGGTGTATGTATGTTTAACTTTTGTATTGTTTTGTCTTGTTTTCCTCTAACTTCCTCTTTGTAAACCACTAAACTCTCCTAGCTGTTAGTGCAGGCTTATTGCCTGTGTTTTCGGCTGGTACCACACCTTATTTTCTACATTATGACAGGTTATGTTACTACTGCCCAAATGAGGAACTCTTTCCACAAAAGATGCAGAATTTCCATCTTTCAACTCTTGGAGTACTTTGCTCCAGCTTACTGTCTTGTTATACCTTTCCTGTGTGTACCAAGTGCATCCAGGGTTAATGCTGGGGAAGAAATTAAATGCTACAATGTCTGAATAATCATCAAGAAGAAATAAAGGTTTAAATCAAAAGACACTGGGTTATATTTAAATACAAAAATTAAATTTGTTGTTCCTTTGCTACTGAATGGAAATGGGAACTAAAGCTTAATTTGTTTTAAAAAGTGTGTTTCTTAGGCTGGGCTGGGAGGCCAAGAGAGGTGGATTGTTTGAGCTCAGGAAGTTGGAAACCAGCCACATCCACCCTCACCCTCCTCCACCCCCACCCCCCACCCCCGGCTCTAAAAATAGCCAGGCAGTTGTGGCCTGCACTTGCAGTCCCAGCTACTCAGGAAGCTGAGGCAAGAGGATCCCTTGAGTCCAAGAGTTTGAGATTGCTGTGAGTTACAATACTAGAGCACTCTACAGTAGGCAACAAAATGAAAGTCTGTCTCAAAAAAAAAGTCCATTTCTTCATTCCCTGACTATATCATATGTGCGATTTAATTCTACTACAAAGCTAATAAACTTTTACAATATATACTTTTCCTTAGGCTGTGGAATTTCAACTTTGAGCCATTTTTCCGTATGTGACCATTGTCCTCCAGATTTAATTATTCTTTTAGAGAAACCATACTAAATCTTTAGGAAATCTATCTTAATTTTACCTAATCTATCTCGTTACTGAGATTTTCACAATAACCAGGGTTTCTCCTAATTCTCTATTTTGAGTTATGGTTTTTCACAGAACAGCTTGGGTTGTTAGGCCAATATTCTCAAATGGCCTCATTGGGAATTAACATCCTACTTAGAGGCTAAAACATCTTCAGTGCTATTCAAAAAGAAGTAAATGATAATCCACCAAAAAGCAAATAGTTCAAGGGTTGCACCTCATTTGGTGCATTTGAACATTTGAAAATACTGGAGGAAAAAAAGTACAAAATGTGAAACAAATTTTATTTGAGAATAAATGATATTTTTTATTAGCACAAACATTTATTTATTAACCAAAGGGAGGAACCTAATTAAATCAACACTTTGAGATAATTGCATGTAAAATATTTGTGATAAAGATAATTGCATATATCAATTATAAAAAAAAACAACACAGGATGGAGACTTGCTCATTGAACTGAATTTGTTCATTCTCATAACTAATTCCTGCCCAGAGACATGATAGAATTTTTATTCTACTTTTTCATAGACCCGAGTACAGGTGACATTGTTCATGATGTATTCCACCACTAACTTCCCATCTGTCAATTTTCTTGTTATTGTGCTTTCTTTCCCACCCCATTTTTGATGTTGAACCAAAGCACCATCTGTATAGTTGCAGATAGTCTGAATTTTTCTGCCATCAGCTGTAGTTTCTTCAAACTTCTCTCCCAAGACACAAGAAAACTGTGTTGTTTTCAAAGGGCTCTCAGTTTTTATGGTGAGGTTTTTGTGGACACAAGTGACGATACAATCTGGTTTGGCCATTGCACCTTTTTTTTGTAGAGCTTGCCCCACTCCTAGTTCCTTCATGTATTCATCAAAGCCTTTGCTGTCCACCAGGCACCATCTTCCTACAAGCTGCTGAATAGCGGCCATGGTGGGCGTGAGCAGAGGAGGGTCTGGCGTGGGGTGCTAGAAATGATTCTTTAGTAGATGATTTCTCTTATCTTCATATCTAGTACAGTAACATTAAATGTTGTTCTATATAATAGGCTGGGGCTCACGTGTCAAGAAGGAAGAGTAAAAGTGTTTATGTTTTAGGACATGTGAAGCACAAAAGGCGTGATTCTTTAATTTTTTATTTTGAACACTTTCTTTGGTATTTTAATAATTTTCTGCTGCTATCCTTAGCATAAAAGATAAAAAATACACTTGCAGAACTCCTCCCTGTCCCGTCCAAATTCTGTTCTCATTAGTGTTCTCAGCTGGAGTGTCATTTGCTGCTTCATGACAAGCACATTAGACATAAACAAGAGCCTTTAAAATTACTTTCACTAAAAGCCGGTTTTTCCTCTTACCCAGCTCCACCCTACCCTATTTAATAAACAAGAAGCCAGACTTTATTCCACATAATGTCCCTGGTTAGACGATAGTTATTTTAATTTTTATTTTCTATAAGAGCTTTTACAACAAGTTCAAGCAACTTTTTCTTTCAATAATGTGTGCAGTAGACACACTATGATCGTGATATGAAAAGTTCTTTCAGTCTGGCAAAGGCACAGTTCCTAATTAACTGCCTAGAGAACCATTTCACTGTGTGGAAATCACTTAAGTGCTTCTAGTAGGTTTTGTGGGGCCTAAGGGAGATGATACTACACTTTTAATCAGGCAAACTAAAAAGCTAACACTTTTTAATGACCTAGCAGCCCCACTCCTATGAGAACTCCAGATGTTCAAAGCTCTCAAGAGCAACTCTAGAAATCCTTATCAAGTTCTGCAGGCCCAAAGGATCCTTAGGTAAGTTTAGCCTTTGAAAACTACCTGTGTTTGTTTTTCATTCCGTTTTTATTTCCTTTTAACTTTGAGACTGTTAAAGGTAGAGGGCATTTGTTTGTTTTGTTTACTTCCAAAATAAGTAAAAAATGCATTAAAACTTGGGACATATTTGTAATAAACATAATTTGAAAGTATCTCTTCTGTTCTTTTGAACTAGGTAGTGAGTAGGAAGAGTGCCATGCTTTTAAATCTCTTTTGATTAAAAGCCCCCTTTGGGAATACAAAGAAAGCACTAAATTTTCTCCAGAAAAGGAATATACACAGCCATCTCTCAGAATTTGTAGGGAATTGGTCCCGGGAGCCAAAATTCACAAATGCTTCCATCCCTGACAAGCAGTGTAGTATTTCCGAATACCTATACACATCCTGCTATACGCTTTAAATCATTTCTAAATTACTTATAAAACCTAATAGAATGTAAATACTACATAAATAGTTGTTATACTATAAAAAGGCTGTACATGTTCAATACAGACACAGCAATCTATTTTATTTTTTACCTCAAATATTTTTGCTCTGAGGTTGGTTGCATCCGTGAACGCTGAACCCATAAATATAATACAAAATATTGAGTGTCTTTAAATTTATTTAATATTTCAGGAGGTCCACTATTAAGAAACCTAGCTTCATCATTCCACCATTTATAAAGTTTTGATTATCAAAAGCTGTACAAAATGTTAAAATTTAAAAAAAAAAACGAGAAAAAGAAAAAAACCACTTCCTAAGGAAATTAAGTTACCATCTCACATCTGGCCTCTCTTTTTTAAACACTTCTGTGTTATCAATAAAGACTTTTTAAATATTAATAGAATTACTTGTCTAAACTTGTATTTGAATTAAGCAATTTAGTCTTTTTTGCACATTATTTTTAACCTTCTTTAAATGTTATTTTTAATAGCTTGTGTGTTTTTACAAGGAATTAATTCCCCTTGCCAAATCCAATTAATAAATAGAACTCTCTGAGGCCTTGTGCTCTCTAGAAGCTGAACACAGAATCTGAAATTAGTACCACACTGAGTCTTGTAATAAGGACTTGCTCATTGCGAAATCTCTGATATTATCATCCAGTGAAGCATCAGAAATGCCACGTTTAAGAACTAAAGATTACGGATCCCAAGCTGACCTCCCAGGAATGACATGTTTTGTTTTCAGAATAAAGAAAATAATGATTTAATCATTCAATCATTATGAGTCAAGCTATTTTGGACTGGGCAGACCACTGTTGAATAAGCATAAAATATTATTCTGAGGGCTTTGTTTTTCAATGCATTGTGTTAGGTAGGAAGCTAGGATACAGAAGAACTGTCTTGGATTTTGTCATCTAATTGGGAAGATGAAATAAGTTTCACTGGGTGATAAAAGCCATAATCTGTTAAGTTTCAAATTAGTGTTGACAAAAGGATTCCAAGAGTGCAGAGAAGAGTGTGATATGAACTGCTCTAGTCAAGAGCTTGGTGTATGCTGGGGCAGTTGAGAAGGCTTCATGCAGAGGTCCCCAGCCTTGGCAGGTGCAGTGCAGGGTAACAAATCCAGATAAGGAAAACTGGGCAGATGACCTGAGGCTGGAATGAATGGGGTACTTTGGAAGAATTTCTAAGGTTTTTTATTTAATATTTTCTGTATTATAAATAAGGAATAAAGTGCTTACTTTCACAATATTTCCAAATGTAGATGTAAAATATGAGTCCAGGAGGGTGGAGACAAGATGGCTGACTGAAGCTAGCTTTCCACAGAGGCTCCCGTCCAGAAGGAGAGTTAAAGGACAGAAATTTAGCAAGTAACCTGGTGGATTAGAGCTGCACCAAGAAAGAAGGTGAAGAACACACATCAAACACATTGAGGTGAGCTGCAACCCCAAGGATACAAACAAAAGGTACAAAATCCATCACCAACAGGACGGGAGTCCCTTCCCCCATGCGAATGGCTCAGAGTGCCCCACAAACAAACGAGCAGAGTTCAAAGTTCCTCCCACTCCCCTCCATGGGAGAAATCCTCTAAAAACTGGACCTACCTCCCCCACTAGGGTGCCACAGCGTTCTCCTGCCAGGCATAAAACTGTATAAAACTGTATATATTCTCTACCTGCAAATCTGACCTCTCAGCACTCCCCTCCACTCTCACTCTGAGGTCTGGAGGCCTGTCCTCCATGAGTCCAGATTCTTGGGTGATTTCTCCAGGGGTGTGGACAGGGCCTAAACTGCAGCTGGTCAGTGCTGACTCTAGGGCATGGTAGTGAGGAGAGGACAGTCAGCTGAGAGGGAACCACACCAGAGCGGGAGTGTCCAGAAGCGCAGACCAGCAGTTGTCTTTTGGAAAAAATAGGGCTCACTCCCGGATATTCTGAAGCTACAACCCCTGTCTCCCTGGGCAACCAGAGGAGGCCGGACATCTACTCAGGTGGCAACCGTCACGGAACAGATGTGGGACTGAAACGCAGGCCCCGTGAGTAAAGTGTTTGCCTGAGGCAGTACCGGCTTGGGTGGAGCGCAGGGACTAGAAACGCACGCACAGAGCTAGGAAGTTCCCAGGGCGGGACTGACCCAGAGGACCGCTTTACTGAGCCTAAGACACACGGCCCTCAGGGGATTGTCAGCCTATAGGCAAAGTAAAACAGGTGGCTAGAACTGACAGCAAACCAAATACAAACCTGCAGGAGCAAAGACAGGACCTGAGGCACAGGTTCTGGGAACTCAAAACAGCTTCTCTTCTGCAGGGGAATTTAGCAGGGACAGAAACAAATTCCCACAAAGTTGTTCTGTTCTGCTCTGTTCTGTCAGCAGCATCAATCAGGGGTGGGGTTGGAACCTTGGGCACTTCATCAAGTGCCCAAGGTTGTCAGGCCTCACCTCCCCCTGCTAGATAGAGGCAGAGTGCAGTGGCCTGGCTGAGCAGAAATAGATTTCCTTGTGATTCAGGCAGTTGCAAACCCCTGTATTTGTTCACTACAGATTACAGATACTACAGAGTATCTGTTCACTACAGGCAACTGAGTCACAGCCCTGCGGGGCTATTAGTGACTGGGTGTGACAGAGGTGCAAGGTGGGGAAGGAGGCATCAAACTTCCCAGACTGATCTATTTGCTGGGTGGGTCCTCCTGACTCAACGGAGCACCAGAGCAAGCCATATCTGAGTAGTCACCAGACCCCTATGATCCACTTGCCAGAGACCTTTTAAACTCTCCCATTTGAAATAGGTGTTGACTGAGATAATTGATTTAAACTTTTTGAACTGAGCCAATCACCCGAGGACTATTCAGGTGGTGCCCTGGGTGTGTGGTTATAGGAAGGTTTCATTTTCCTTTTCCAATTGTTGCCTGTGGGGGGTGGGGTGACTTAATTGCTTGTATTTTTCCGCAGCTGAGACTTCAACCCAAAGTAATTGTTCAGCTAAGGTTGAACAGAGACCAGCTGAAAATAAGACAGAACCACTTAGCCCCACTATACCAAACAGGTCCCCAGTTTCTCAGGCCATAGCACTGTACGGGTCCTCAACAAAGCTCCAGGGGAAAAATTAAATGGTGTAAAACAATCATGGGGAAGAATCAGCCGAAAAACTCTGGTAACATAAATAACCAGAATAGATCAACTCCCCCAAGGAAAGATATGGCAAATGTAACAGAAGATCCCATTCATAAACAGCTGGCTGAAATGTCAGAAATCGAATTCAGAATTTGGATTGCAAACAAGATTAATAGAATGGAGGAAAATTTGGAATTAAATACTCAAGGAGCAATTCAAAAGTCGGAATTAGAAATTCGAGGAGAAATTCAAAAGTTGTCTCAAGAATTTAAGGAATTAAAAGACAAAACCACCAAAGATTTTGACTCACTGAAGCAAGATTTTGCAGCCCTCAAAGATCTGAAAAATACAGTAGAATCCCTCAGTAACAGAGTGGACCAAGCAGAAGAAAGGATTTCTGACATTGAAGACAAAGCCTTTGAATGCTCCCAAACTCTCAAATAGGAAGAGAAATGGAGAGCAAAAATGGATCATTCTCTCAGAGAGCTCTGGGATAATTCAAAGAAGGCTAATATTTGCCTCATTGGAATCCCTGAAAGTGATGAAATGGCCTCACAAGGCACAGAAGCCCTTCTCCATGAAATTATGAAAGAGAATTTTCTGGACATGCCAAGATATTCTGAAATTCAGATAGCAGACAGTTTTAGAACCCCAGCATGACTCAATCCCAATAAGACATCCTCCAGGCATATCATAATTAACTTCACTAAAGTCAATATGAAGGAGAAAATTCTGAAAGCAGACAGACTTAAGAAATCCATTACCTACAAAGGGATGAATATTAGAATGACTGCAGATCTCTCTGCTGAAACTTTTCAAGCCAAAAGAGGGTGGTCATTGACTTTTAATCTCCTAAAGCAAATTAACTTTCAACCCCAGATCCTGTATCCAGCTAAACTGAGTTTCATTTATGATGGAGAAATTAAATACTTTAATGACATTCATATGTTGAAGAAATTTGCCATAACCAAACAAGCTCTTCAGGATATTCTCAGACCTATCCTCCATAATGACTAGCCCAATCCTCTACCACAAAAGTAAACTTACTCAGAAACTTTTGATCTAACTCCAACTTCCACAGTGGCAAAAGGATTAAAAATGTCCAGTGGACTTTCAAAACACTTGATACCCAAAATTTTACCAGACTTATCAGTATTCTCCATTAATGTGAATGGTTTAAACTGTCCTCTAAAGAGTCACAGGTTAGCTAACTGGATACTAAAACTGAGGCCAGATATTTGCTGCATACAAGAGTCACATCTTACCTTGAAAGATAAATATAGACTCAGGGTGAAAGGATGGTCGTCCATCTTTCAGACAAAGGGTAATCAGAAAAAAGCAGGTGTTGCAATTCTATTTGCAGGTACAATAGGCTTTAAAGCAACAAAAGTAAGGAAGGATGAGAATGGTCACTTCATATTTGTTAAGGGTAATACTCAATATGATGAGATTTCAATTATTAATATCTAGGCACCCAA
>CAUYPK010003134.1:0-12440 GCA_963574355.1 Loris lydekkerianus
TATACCAGCAGGGCCATGACCTTCAGCAAAAATAACAGAATCATTCTCTAACTGAAAAAAGTGTTGTTTTCAAATAAACAAAGTAGTTTTACAATGTTCTCACATCCCCCAAAATGATATATGAACCCCCACCCACCCACAGAAATTCTTCTGAGGTATTTCATCTTCACTTTTCAAGGGTATCCACAAGTGAGTGAATGCTCCTTCTCACTCCTCTCAAGTACATGCAATGAGACCTCTCTTCGAATTGATGAAATTTGTACCACTTGCACCTATTGAGGGAAACTTCCCTTTCAAAGGAGTCCCTTATGCACAAGTTTTTGTTGCAGTCAGGTTCCTGAGCAGAAGAATTTCATTATCAGATTCAGAAGTTTCTGCTGGAAATTCAGTTTGTCTCCCAGTCTCCTGAGCGGAGCAGCACACTCCTCTTCCAGCTCAGTCCGCGCAGGGCTCGGCTATGCGTTCTTACACGCCTTCATCCCAGCCATCTGGGCAAGTGCCCCAGCGAATGCTACTGCGGATCCCGCGATCTCAGTCTCCCAGCCCGAGCACCTCGGGCATCTGCAGGATGTGAAGTGCGTGTGGGCCGGGCAGGACCGGTTGGCTGGACAGGAAAAAACGAGAAGCACAAAGCTGCCAAGCGTGCACAGTCATGCCAGAAACCTCTGAGGTCCCCAACACATTTTAATTTTGACATAGTCCAGTTTTTTTTTTTGTTTGTTTGTTTGTTTGTTTTTATTTTGAGACAGAGTCTTAAGCTGTTGCCCTGGGTAGAGCACCATGGTGTCATAGCTCACAGCAACCTCCAACTCCTGGGCTTAAGCGATTCTCTTGCCTCAGCTTCCCAAGTAGCTGGGACTATAGGCCCCCACTACAACTCCTGGCTATTTTTTGGTTCTAGTTCTCATTGTTGATTGGCGGGCTCAGGTGGATTGGAACCCACCAGCTCCCATGTATGTGGCTGGCTCCCTAACCCCTTGAGCTACAGGCTCTGAGCCAACATAGTCCAATTTATGTGTTGCTTCTTTTCTTTCTTTCTTTTTTTTTTTTTAGAGACAGAGTCTCCTTTATCACCCTCAGTAGAGTGCAATGACATCACAGCTCACAGCAATCTTCAACTCCTGGGTTTAGGTGATTCTCTTGCCTCAGCCTCCTGAGTATCAGGCTTGTTGAGATATATTTCATATATCATACGTAATTTGTTACACCCGAGAATCAAGATCCCCAATGACCACACGAGAGAGCCAGACACCCATGCAATCACACGAGGGCGTTCATTCAAGCTTGAGCCTGGGCTGTCGGCACCCCCAGATGCACCTGGGACTGAGAGCCCTGTGCTCGCAGCGCCGTGGGGTTTTTTTATGAGAGGGATGTGGGGTGAGGGGTGTGGGAAGCAAAGTGTGGCCCTTGCATTGGTTATTTCTTGTATCTATACTAGAGTTTAAGGCTAATTGGGTGGGGGGGGGTGGAGGCACTTGAAGAGATAGGGACACATCCCGGGAGATAGGGAGGGGTGTGGTTTACTGAGAAATGAAACTGGGAGATAGGGATGCATTCCAGGAGATAGGGAGCTTTCAGGTTTTCTAAAAATAGAGGATGAAAGACAAAAAAAAAAAAAAAAAAGCCCCAAATGGCATCACCGCATTACTGGGTCCTTCATTCCCCTCTTCTCCTTGTAACTAAGAGGACCCAATCATGGGACCTCAGTGGTGAGTCTGTGTTTGTCAGGGGAGTGTGAGTGGGTGGGCAGGTCTTTCTAGAGCTTCCATTGTGGGATATACTCCTCCTTGATGGCAAATGGGTCTGCCAACCGGACGTGGGTGTGATGGACCCATGTAGCGATGCCATCGACCTTGAGTGCAGTGGGGGTGGTCAGGATCACAGTGTAAAGCCTTTTCCAATGGGGTTCAAGAGTGTCCTGCCAGTGTTTCTTGACATAGACCCAGTCCCCTGGCCAGAACTTGTGAGGCTCTGGGATCGTGCCCGCCATGTAGGTGGCACTCAGGTGGTTCCAATTCTCTTTCTGAACCTGCTGGTAACAGCAGAGGTAAAGGAGAAAATCTTCATCATTTGCCTCTGTTAAAAGATCTGTGTGGTTATTTGGAATAATAGGAGGTGGTCTCCCATAGAGAATTTCATAGGGAGAGAGACCTAGGGTATAGAGGGAATTTCTGACCCTATATAGGGCAAAGGGAAGGAGAGCCACCCAGTCCCCGCCAGACTCCAGGGTTAATTTGGTTAAGGTCTCTTTTAAAGTTCTATTCATTCTTTCTACCTGCCCTGAGCTCTGGGGCCTGTATGCACAATGTAATTTCCAGGTTGTTCACAGTGCTGTGGCTACCCCCTGAGTTATTTGAGATATAAAGGCTGGTCCATTTTATGAGCCAATTATAGCTGGCAGTCCATACCTGGGAAGAACGTCTTCTAGCAGCTTTTTCGCCACGGTTTGAGCAGTTTCATGTTTGGTGGTGAAGGCTTCTACCCACCCTGAGAAAGTATCTACAAAGACTAAGAGATATTTGTACCTATACTGACCAGGCTTAATTTCCATGAAGTCCACTTCCCAATACACACCAGGCTAGGTGTCCCTTGTGCGGGTGCCTTGAGTAGTGGGTCCGGCTTGGGCATTAGTGAGCTGGCAAGCTTTGCAAGCGTTAACTATCTGGTCCACTTTTACATCCATTCACTCGATCTTAATCCGTGCATGTCAGATTCGATCTTTTAACTTCCTGCTACCCATATGGGTTGCTTGGTGCATGCGCTGTAAAATGTCTAGCCCCAGATGCACAGGGAGGATGATTTTCCCATCGCTGTTATATTGGGAGGGGTTATGTACCTGAGGGATGGTGCGGATCCAGGCCAAATCCTCCAGGATGTATTTGGGCTCTTCTGGCAGAACTGGAGGCCCAGTGTCAGGTAGATTAACTGCCAGGGCCTGTGTGGCTCTGAGGGCTGCACTTCTGGCAGCCTTGTCCACCTGATGATTGCCCTTTGCCACTGGGGTAGTGGGCTTTGATGTCCTGGGCAATGGATGATGGCTAGTTTGGTAGCCAGATGGCAGCTAGTAAGTCTAGTATTTCTTGTTTGTTTTTAACAGTCCTCCCCTCCACTATCAGCAATCCCCTCTCCCGGGAGATGGCCCTGGGTATGTGAGCGGTGGCGAATGCATATCAGCTGTCAGTATAGATATTAAGCTTTTTTCCTTGGCCTAGAACCAAAGCCTTGGTAAGGGCAATTAATTCAGCCCACTGGGCAGAGGTTCTGACTGGAAGAGGTTCAGCCTGAAGTGTACCTGCCTCGGAGACCACCGCTGCCCCTGCGTACCATTGGCCATCTTTTATAAAACTACTGCCATTTGTGAACCAGGTCTCAGCATCCCGCAGCAGTTGGTCAGTCAGGTCTTGGCGCATGCTGTGGACTTGGGCTAGAATATCCTGGCAGTTGTGGAGTAGTGTCTCCATATTCAGGTTGGGCAGGAGAGTGGTGGGATTTAAGGCAGTGCAGGGCAAGAACCGGATTCGTGGTGGGTTAAGCAACAAGCTCTGGTAGTGTGTTAGACACACATTGCTCATCCACCGGTCTAGGAGTTGTTTCAAGACCCCCTCGATGGCATGGGGCGTGTTCAGCAATAGTTCCTGCCCCAGGGTGAGTTTGTCTGCATCTTTTACCAGCAAAGCAGTGGCTGCCACAATGCGGAGGCAGGGGGCCTTCCTGACGCCACCGGGGCTAGTTTTTTTGATAAGTAGGCTACTGGGCAGGTCCAGGGCCCCAAAGTCTGGGTCAACACCCCCTTGGCTATCCCTTTATGTTCGTCTACACAGAGATGAAATGGTTTTGTAATGTCAGAGAGCCCCAAAGCAGGGGAAGAAAGCAGAGCAGTCTTAAGTCTCTGAAAGGCTAATTCTCTTTCTGTTGTCCACTCAAAGGGGTGCCCCTCCCTCATGGCTTCATAGAGGGGTTTTGCAATTTCAGCAAAGCCTGGTACCCAAAGTTGACAGAACCCTGCAGACCTCAGGAACTCTTGCACCTGCCTGGGGTTGGTTGGTCGGGATCTTGAGTACAGTCTGCTTCCTGGCCTCAGTGAGCCACCTTTGACTATCTTTAAGGGTGTATTACAGGTAACTTACAGTTTGCTGACAGATCTGGGCTTTCTTCGCCAATGCCCAATACCCCCAGTCCCCCAGTGTGACGAGCAGGTCTCGCATGCCTTGTAAGCAGTCCTGTTTGCTGATGGCTGCCACTAGGATGTCATCTGCATATTGGAGGAGGGTCAGGTTGGGGTGCTGTCTGTGGAACTCACCCAGGTCCTCATGCATTGTCTCATCAAAGATAGTTGGAGAATTCTTAAACCCTTGTGGCAAGTGGATCCACGTTAGCTGTCCACTGATGCCTCTCTCTCCGGGTCACTCCACTCGAAGGCAAACAGGGCCTGGCTCTGGGGCACCAGCGACAAGCTGAAGAAGGCATCTTTCAAATCTAATACCTTATACCAGGTCTAGGATGGGCCCAGTGAGCTTAAGAGGTTGTAGGGATTTGGTATAGTCCGGTGAATGTCCATTACCCACTTATTAATCTCCCAGAGATCTTGAACTGGCTGGTAATTCATTAGTGAGGGTTTTTTTTAACTGGTAACAAGGGGTGTTCCATGGGGACTGGCAGGGGATCAGAAACTGGCATCCAGTAGCTGCCAGGATTCTGTTTCTGGCTTTGGGGGTCCTGGGGTACTGTCTTTCCTGCACCGGCTCAGCTTCAGGCTTGAGCTCAACTATGATCGGGGCCCAGTGTTTTGCCAGTCCCACTCCCCCCCTTTCAGCCCAGGCTGATGGGTAGGAGTTCAGCCACTAAGAGATATCCGCTTGGCTCCGTGGCAGAGGTGTTGATGGAGTCGATACTCATCCTCTAAGCACAGGGTGAGTACATGAACAGGATGCCCCTGTCTGTCCGTAACCTGTGGTGTTCCTTGTTTGAAAGAAATTTGTGCTCCAATTTTACTAAGGAGGTCTCTATCGGGTAAGGGGTGAGGGCCATCTGGGATGACCATAAATGCGTGTGACACTCAGCCTGCCCCCATGTCCACTGTTCTTAGACTTCTTTCAAAAATAGTTTAATTAATAATCTTAAAAATTTGGGGGGGCACACCTAAGATCTCATAGCACACCGTTTGAAAATCACTGCCCTACAGCCATAATTCTTCTCTATCATGTAGTTTAGAATCCAACAATTCTGCTCATATATTAAGCAATTCAGTCTATACATACACATATACAATATATTGGGGAAACACAAAGAATGATTTTTAGCTTATGCTGAAGACTTCATTTTATTATTTTCTTATTAACTATTACAAAAAGACAAAACCATTACCTGCAGTTTGAATTCATTAAACAATATCAAAGAAAACAGAAAACAGGAGGAAGTAGGCAAACTTATGCCCGCACTCACTCAACTAGCTTTTGGCATGAGCTGAGGGTAAGACTGTGGTCTCTGAATTCACATCAGACACTAGTGGTCAATCTCCATACAGGTACTCATATGTCCTCTAATCTGTCCTTGAAAATGTTGTTTTTATGAAGACAGATATATCCTAACGTTACTTATTTCATTATCAAGGTCACTATGCTTCCCCACTAGGATGTGGGCCCGGTTTCGAGGGGGATCCTCATTGTCCCATTTTTTGGACATTCTCTGGCCCAGTGGCCAGTCTCCCTGCAGTAGGCACACCGATCTCTCCATAGTTCGATCCCCCTGGGGCAACTCCCTACCTCCTCTGGCAGCCAGTTTCCGCAGCCTCTGCTCCTTCTCTTCAGAGCCACTTACCATGGTGGTGAGCAGGATCTTAGCGAGGTTCTTGGTCTGCTTGTTGCTGGCACATGGCTGTTTTCCTCTGGGCTCTCTCGGTTGTTGTATACTCGTTCAGCCACCACCAGCAGGTCCTGCAGGGACTTCTCTGACAACCTGTCTATTCTCTGAAGTTTTCTCTTAATGTCTGGAGTTGACTGATTAACAAAAGCCATCATAACAGCTGCCTTACTACTTTCCGCCTCTGGATCCATGAGCGTGTAAGTGTGGAACACCTCCATGATCCGCTCTAGGAAGGCGGTGGGGGACTCATCTTTCTCTTGCTGTACATTTCCTACATTGGCTAAATTAGTCGCTTCCTTGCCGCTTTCCGGAGGACCCCCCCCCCCCCAATTATAGTCTGGCGGTAAACTCGGAGCCTCTCCTTACCTTCTGCTGTATTAAAATCCCAATATGGCCGAGTCAGTGGGAACGTGGCCTCAATTAATGCTGGGTTCGTAGTAGGCTGCCTATTGTTGTCCAGCGTCCAGGACGGACAGACTTCCGTGCCTCTGCCAAGATTCAGTCCCTCTCCTTGGTAGTGAAGAGGACTTGTAGCAGCTGCTGGCAGTCCTCCCAAGTGAGCTGATGGGTGAAAAAGATAGAATCTAATAGGTCAATAAGGGTGGTGGGTTTTCTGAGAACTTAGGGTTTTGTATTTTTCAGTTGTATAGGTCACTTGTGGTGAAAGGACAGTAGTGCAGGGTTCCCTCCTAAGGAGGGCCCACCGCCTGGAGCGGTAAGGCCATAGAATCAGCTACAGCCCAGGCTGTTCAGATGTGTTCCATAAGGCCCTCCTGTGGGTATGCTGTGGAGTGCTGGCAGGTGGTGCTGCTGCCACTTCAGCCTCTCCTGGGACTGGCTGGGCACTAGGGCATGCCTGGTAGGGCGGGAAAAAAGCTCTTCTGGGCTCGCCTCGCTCTGCAAAACAGGATACAGGGGGGGCTAGTCTCTTTGGGCTTAGGCTTTTTCCGCAGGGCAAACACTGTGCTGGCCTCAGTTTTCTCCAACCAGGGCGGTAAGATACTTTTCAGCCAGGGAGGGGGGTCCTTAACCAGGTTCTGCCTCTGGAGCACCACTGCGGGTCCTGAGAGGGTGGGGGGGTGTGGGCACAGCTGCCTCCGCTGCCACATGTGTCACCATCGCCAGGGCCAGAGCAGGGGCCTGGGGCCTGAGAGGGGGGGGGAGGGGGCGCAGGCACAGCTGCCTTCACGGCCACCCGTGCTGTGGCTCGGCCTGGCTACCCGGAGCCCAGGCCACCCACAGCAGCGCTGGCCCCTCTCTCTGCGGAGCCATGGTTGCTCCCCACCTAGCCCCGTGCCCCTGACCGGCCTACTGCGCTCCACTAGGAGAATGCTCCTGCAAAAGGTGTCAAGTTTATTTTTCTTCACCACTAAACCCAGGTTCTGGGCTCGGGCTGGAAGTCCTGGAAGTAGTCAAGGATAAGTGAAAGGGGAGTCGTCTGAGTCTCATGGTCAGAGTCACCCAGCCAACACACAACATAACACACACAAAACAAAAACAAAGGCAGACATGGCCTCAGACTGAAGTGAAGCAAAACTGAAAGTGAATGGACAGCCTGGTGCTCGTCTGCGGGCATAATCAGCCCCTACTCAAAAGCAGTAAGGGGATCGATTCCACGTGATCTCCACTGTAGGAGGCTGGGGATTCCATGTCCCAGCCTTCCCCACAGGAGGTGGGAACGTCTTCTGCTACCTCTGGTCGGTGGCCTTCCAGTGTGTCCACCTAGGCCGTCTTCCCACCACAACCCCAAACCTGGGCAGTACAGAAAGAATTCACAAAGACAAAGACACGTACACTTATCGGTCCTCTGGGTGGGGTCTCTCGGGGTTTTGGGGCTTCCTGGCCAACATACCAAATGTTACACCTGAGAATCGGGGTCCCTGATGACCACACAAGAGAGCCAGACACCGATGCAATCACATGAGGGTGTTCATTCAAGCTGGATCCTGGGCTGTTGGCACCCCCAGACGTAGCTGGGACCAAGAGCCCCATGCTCACAGTGCAAGGGGTTTTTATGAGGGGGATATGGGGTGAGGGGTGTGGAAAGCAAAGTGTGGCCCTTGGATTGGTTATTTCTTGTGCCTATACTAGAGTTTAAGGCTGATTGGGTGGGGGAGGGCGGAGGCACTTCAGGAGATAGGGACGCATCCCAGGAGATAGGGAGGGGTGTGGTTCACTAAGAAATGAAACTGGGAGATAGGGATGCATTCTGGGAGATAGGGAGCTTTCAGGTTTTCTAAAAATGAAGGATGAAAGACAAAAAAGAGCCCAAAATGGTGTCACAGCATCACTGGGCCCTTCAAATTCACCTGTCTAAAGTGCACAGTCCAGTGCTTTTAGTATTTTCAGAGCAGGGTAACCATCTCCACAGTCAGTTTAAGAGCATTTCATCATCCCATGGGATAGCCTAATAGTCACCCCCAAATTGCCTGCTGTCACGCCCACCTGTCTTCCCCCCCACCCTCAGGCAGTATTTCATTTATTTTTCCTCTTTATGTATTTGTGTGTTCTAGACTCTCCCCACTTGCCCATCCGATTATACAAATATCTCCATCCACCAACACGTCCTTAACCTTCCTTCCCCCTAAGCGCCTCAGCCTCTGGTAACCACCTATCTGCTCTGTCCTTTTATGAGATCAGTGTTTTTGGATTCCACATAGAATGAAATCATGCAATATTTGTCCTTCTGTGCCTGGCTCATTATAATGTCCTTCAGGTTCAGGCACCCTCCACAACGCCCTGCTGCTTTTTTTGTTTACTTGTCATTGTTGGGTTGTTATAAATGACGAGATTTTGTTCTTTTTTTGTTGATGGATAGTATTCCTCTCTGTGTGTGTATGTTATACTCATGCACATGTATCTGATTCTTCACTAGCTGTCTCTTGTTGGACAGCTAGGTTGATTCCACATCTTTGCTATTGTGAATAATGTTGCAATAAATGCTTTGGATACATACCCAGTAGTGGGATTGCTGGATCATATGACATTATCAATATTTTGAGGAGCCTCTAATATTATTTCCCATATTGACTGTCCTATTCCCACCAACAATGTGTGAGGGTTTCCTTACACAAGTCCATCAACAATTGTTATCTTTTGTCTTTTTGATAATAGCCATTCTAACAGGTGTGAGGTGATACCTCACTGTGGTTTTGATTTGCATTTCCTGATGATTAGTGATGTTGAGCATATTTTCATATACCTGTTGGCCATTTATAAGTCTCATTTTGAGAAATGTCTGTTTAGGTCTTTGCCCATTTCTTTTTGAGACTGGGTCTGACTTGTCCTTGGTATACTTCCATGGAGTCATAGCTCACAGCAACCTCAGACTCTTGGGCTCAAGCGATTCTCTTGCCTCAGCCTCCTGAGTCTACAGGCGCCTGCCAAATGCCTATTTTTAGAGACAAGGTGTTGCTCTTGCTCAGTCTGGTCTTGAACCTGTGAGCTCAGGCAATCCACTAGTCTCGGCCTCCCAGCATGCTAGAATTACAGGCATGAGCCACTGTGCCTGGCCTATTTGCCCATTTTTAAATAGGGCGATTTGTTTTCTTGCTATTGAGTTGAGTTCCTTATAAATTTTGGACATTAATGTCTTTTTCTTCTTTTTCAGACAGAGTCTCACTATGTCGCCCTTGGGAGAGTGCTGTAGCATCGCAGCTCACAGCAACCTCAAACTCTTGGGCTTAAGTGATTCTCTTGCCCCAGCCTCCCAAGTAGCTAGGACTACAGGCCCCTGCCATAGTGCCTGGCTATTTTTTGGTTGTAGTTGTCATTGTTGTTTGGGAGGCCAGGCTGGGTTTGAACCCGCCAGCTCATGTGGCTGGCACCCTAGCCGCTGAGCTACACATGCTGAGCTACACGTGCCAAGCTATAGAAATATTTTTTCTATTTCTGTGAAAACTGTCATTGGCATTTTGATAGCAATATTGAATCTGTACATTGCTTTGGGCAGTATTTATCATTTCTTTCTTTCTTTCTTTTTTTTTTTTTTTAGAGGTAGAGTCTCACTTTATTGCCCTGGGTAGAGTGCCATGGCATCACAGATCACGGTAACCTCCAATTCCTGGGCTTAGGCGATTCTCTTGCCTCTGCCTCCCGAGTAGCTGGGACTATAGGCGCCCACCACAATGCCCGGCTATTTTTGTTGTTGTTTGGCTGGAGCTGGGTTCAAACCTGCCACCTTTGGTATATGGGGCTGGCGCCCTACTCACTGAGTCACAGGCTCTGCCCATTATTTATCATTTCTTTTGTTATCAGTGTTTTTGGGGTCATATCCAAGGAATTGTCGACAAATCCAATGTCATGAAGCTTTTATCCTATGTTTTTTCCAAGAGTATTATAGTATAGTTTTAGCTTTTATATTTAGGCTGAGTGTTGATCAATATTGAGTTAACTTTTATATATGGTATAAAGTAATTATTCAACTTAATTATTTTGTGTGTGGATATACAGTTTTCCCAACATTATTTGTTGAAAAGATTATTCTTTTTCCCTTGATTGGTCTTGGCACTATTGTTGAAAATCATTTGACCATATACTTGAGAGTCGTTTAATGGCTCCTTTGTCTATTTCATTGGTCAGTGTATCTCTCTTTTTATGGCAGTGGTACACTGTTGGGGTTTCTGTAGATAAGTTTTGGAATCAGGAAGTGTGAAAACTCTAACTTTGCTATTTTTCAAGGTTGTTGTAGCTATTTTGGGTCCCTTGGGATTCCATATGAATTTTAGGGTAGATTTTTCTATTATTATTATTATTTTTAGACAGAGTCTCAAGCTGTCACCCTGGGTAGAGTACTGTGGCATCATAGCTCACAGCAACCTCAAACTCATAGGCTCAATTGATGCTCTTGCCTCAGTTTTTCTTTTTTAGTAGAGAGGGGGTCTGGCTCTTGCGATCCACCCATTTCAGCCACCCAGAGTGCTGGGATTACAGGCATAAGCCACTGCGCCTGGCTTTGTTTTTCTATCTATTTTTGCAAAAAACCCTAAGTACCATTGGAATTTGAAAGAGACTGCATTGAATCTTTAGATTTGGATTGTGTTGTCATCTTAATAATATTACATTTTCCAATCTATAAACAAGGGATGTCTTTTCAATTATTTGTATTTTTAATTTCTTTCAGCATTTTTACTTTATTTATTTATTTTTTTTTTAAGAGACAAAGTCTCACTCTGTCACTCTCAGTAGAGTGCTGTGGCATCACAGCTCATAGCAACCTCAAACTCTTGGGCTTAAGCAATTCTCTTGCCTCAGCCTCCCGAGTAGCTGGGACTACAGGCGTCCACCACAACGCCTGGCTATTTTTTGTTGCAGTTTGGCCGGGGCTGGGGTGGAACCTGCCGCCCTTGGTATATGGGGCCGGCACCCTACTGACTGAGCCACAGGCGCTGCCAGCATTTTTACATTTTTTAGTGTGGAACTCTTTCACCTCTCTAGTTACTTAATTTCTTTTTTTTTTCTTTTGCTTATTTATTTTTTGGAGACAGGGTCTCATTTTGTTGCCCTCGGTAGAGTGCTCTGGCGTCATAGCTCACAGCAACCTCTTGGGCTCGTGTGATTGTCTTGCCTCAGCCTCCCAAGTAGCTGGGACTATAGGTGCTCTCCACAACGCCTGGCTGTTTTTAGAGACAGGGTCTCATTCTTACTTAGGCTGGTCTTGAACTCTTTTGTTTTGAGACAGAGTGTCACTATCTGTTTCCCCTATATGTAGCTGGGACTACAGGCACCACAATGCCCGGTTATTTTTGTTGTTGTTGCAGTTGTCATTGTTGTTTAGCTGGCCCAGCTGGGTTTAAACCCGCCAGCCTGGGTGTATGTGGCCAGCACCATACCCACTGAGTTACAGGCGCCGAGCCTCATTTGCAATTTCATGTGTTATGAGGCTACGTTGGTAGGTATATATGTGCTAATGATTGTTACTAATGGATTGACCCTTTTATCATAATGTTTGTAGTAATTTTTGTCTTCAAGTCTGTTTTGTCTATTATTTGTCTAATGTTAACTATAGCTACTTCTACTCTCTGTTATTCTTTGAATGATATATACCTTTTTTCATTCTTTTACTTTTACCCTATTTGTGTCTTTAAATTTAAAATGTATTTTTGGTGCAGACAATACTTGGTTCACTTTTAAATATTTGGTTCATTCTATAAATCTCTGTCTTTCAATGTGTCTTTCCCATTTACATTTAATGCAAACACTTAACTGTATTTTGCTATATAAAATGTGCATCTGTGTATAAAGTGCACCTGTGTTTTGACCCAAGCTTTCAGAAAAAGACCCCTCAGGAAAGTGGCTGGCTCTTGGCCGGGAGAGACACTTCTGAGGAGTGCTAACGTTCCCCTGGTAAACACATAGATTGCTGCCTTCCTATAGCCACGAGCTTTGTGGAGGCTGCCCCTTCCCTCTCTCAGGAGCCTTTTTCTCTCTGTCACATTAGGGTTATGGCCAAGATGGCCCCGCATGTGCTGGCAAGGCAGGAGGTTGCTCAGCCATGGTAGCCAGGTGGGTGCCTGGGGCCTGTGTGGGGCTCCTGATCCTGAGAAAGTTGAGTTTCAGACAGGGATCCAGATAAGATA